>CM038706.1:3516439-3693939 GCA_021613375.1 Megaleporinus macrocephalus | reverse complement strand
AAAACACAGGTTTGCTCTCACCTTTGGGTTGATTTTGATGGTGGCGATGTCAGATTTCTTGTCGATGTCTCTTATGTAGGCCTCATATGTTTGGCCATTGTGGAGCTGCACACGTAGCTGCTGACGGCCCGAGACAGTAGCACTGCTGGTCACCACATGAGCATTGGTCACAATCAGGCCTGATTCGGTCGTTATAAACCCAGAACCGCTGGACAGTGGCACATGTCGACCAAACAGAGGATGGCTAGACAGACAAGTAAGAAAATCATCAGTATAATCATAACTAGAGATGGACCGATCAGCGTTTTTGAGGCCAATGCCGATCGCCAATCACCTTTCAGCACAATCGGCCGATAGCCGATACCGATAGAGGGCGGGACTATATGCCACAGCAGGGCTACATGTAGTTATTAGAGCAAGCAAGTCATGAAACATGATCTAAACTGGTTTATTACTATTTTTAATGAGCTCATACAAAACAGCATCATATTTATAACTAAATTATCAGTAAATAAACAAAATAAATCAAACAAATATCCCCAATACTACAATCATTACATTTAGACCCTTAATTTAAGACAAAAAAGTTAATTAAATAAACGCAGACTCTGTTATTTTAAACTAAATCTGTAATCATTAAATGTAGAACATTGAATTATTGCTGCTGTTCTGTTCGTACCGGTCAGATCTGGTCTGTAGGTGTTCTGGGTTATTAGTTTGTGTTAGCTGTGTGTGCTAGCTCTGCTGTTACTGATACTCACTGTATTCAGCTGTGTGGTGTTCTCTAAAAGCCGTATCTGATTAGTGTGTTAAATGTCTTTGTCTTGGTTCCCCAACGAGACACGGTTAATTTTACAGATTTTAAAAACGCTTTGGATGAGTATGTGTCACATACGGTAAAACACTACCAGACGGACGCAACGCAAAGTAAAACTGTTCTTGCGAGGCCGCCGCTTTAGTCAGTCTGTGGAAAATGAAAGGGTATGTGTTTCCACCTAGTGGTTCAGATAGGAATTGCAGGGAGTGGGCCGGAGGGGGTTTCAACGAAACACTAGCTGGAAATACAGAAATTAGGCTCATTTGTTTAATGCCAACGATCAGCTCTCAGGATCGGCTAAACTGGAGAAATATCGGCCGATCACCGATCACATATTTTGATTAAATATCGACTGATACCGATACATAGCCGATTGATCTTTCCATCTCTAATCATAAATTACATCAGCTAGTTACACCTGTCAGTGAATTCAGATAACATTATAACAAATAGCTTGAGCGTTGTTAGTTATCAGTCTTCCTCCTCAGACTTCATCCCAGCCACTCCAAACAATGTAGTGTTTAGATGATGCTCTAGCTTGTTATGTAAAGTTTGCCTAAGCAACAGTCCTGGTGTGAAATAAACAGACTTGGCGGAGGATAGTAGTGAGGATAGTAGTGAGTATAGTCTGTAGTAGTGAGGATAGTCTGCTCCTCATGGCTGTGCGGTTTTCACAGAGGAAGAACTGTTTTAACAAAACATGGAACGAAATTCTTGTAGCTTTGCTCAGACACCGAGTCTGCCAAGCTTCAACAAGGAGCGATATTTAGCCCAACAGCATCAACAAAACCACACTGTCTACAGAGTCTGTGCTCACCTGACAAACAGCTCGATATGGACCACAGCCGGGGCGATCTTCTCCACAACATCAGCTATGAAGTTGAACTTGTACCGCGGACTGTTGGGATGTGTGGAACCTATACTAGCAGAAAGAATTACTGACGTTAATGACACACTAAACAGCT
The DNA here is from genome assembly GCA_021613375.1 of Megaleporinus macrocephalus. Taxonomy (NCBI): domain Eukaryota; kingdom Metazoa; phylum Chordata; class Actinopteri; order Characiformes; family Anostomidae; genus Megaleporinus; species Megaleporinus macrocephalus. Next base: position 3,692,157 of record CM038706.1, on the reverse strand, counting down.
GGAGAATTCAGAGTCTTACAGCAGTAAAGGGTTAGAACAGTACTCAGAGTAACAAAACAAGTAATTATATAACAAGACTACAGTGTATTACTTGTATGTTATCTTATGTTACTCTGTAGACAGTATATATAACACTAAAGATATAAAAATATATCGTCGGGGTCTCGTCGGCGTCGGTGTATCTCCCAAATAGTAACTTTACAGGAGAGTCTAAAAACATGCTTAGCTTTCAGTGCAGATTAATGGAAAAATATTTAGTTTAAAGCAGTTTGGAAGCATTATTGGTTCAATCATTGTGAAAAATTTTGTAAAAAAAATGGTTTTCTAAGGACAGCAACAATATGGTCCATATTCTTCACAAAGTGTAACAATATGAACATAAATATCAAATAGAAGACTATTTCACACACAGCATATTGTTGGGACAGTGTGTGAAATGCAATAAACACACAGAAAACAGTGATTAATAACAGTATACAGTGTACAGGGTTTGAATTATGAATGCTCAATATGAAATTCAAACCTGTAATATATTCCAAAAAACCTAGATGTTTACCTGTAAACCCAGATAATGCCAGGATTAAAAGAGTCCTAAACAGGTGATTCAATCATAGTTAGACATAAAAGGAGCATCCAGGAATGGTCTAGAAGTTTAAGGGTCACCACTTTCCCAAGAAATACATTAGTTTCAAGTTTGCACTTCATGTCAGGATATACATACATTGAAATGCTATATATAAATATATATACTAAAAACTGTCTTAACTTTCAATGTCAATAGAAGTCAATAGAACCAGAATTTTTTCCAAACTATTTTGGAGCAAAAATGGCAGCTGCTACCTTCAAATGATAAAGATCAAAAATGGAGATACATTAGATAAGATACATAAGATCTGTTTAAACTAAAGACATTCATTGATACAGTAATAAGTATCATATATCATATATAGTAATAACTAATATAGTACTTATTACTATAAAATAGTTGACTAAATAAAAAACATTGAAAAACATGTATCTTCATTTTTTTTTTTTTTTTTTATTATATTATTTCAACACGACAGCTGCCGTAAACATTGTATAAAACTTTTATGAGGGACGGACCAATAGAAATGCTACGAAATAGCTTGAAAATATTTCTGGTTCCATTAAATTCCATCGAAAGTTAAGAACGTTTTTGGCCTCTCCTGTAAAGCTACTATTTTCAGTTCAGCTTGTAAAATAATAAATTTTTTTGTCGATTTTGTGTTTTCTACATCATTTGAACACGCCAACGGTTGTTTACATTGTGTGAAAATTTCATGATGAAAAAATTCTGGTTCCATTGACTCCACTGATAAGGCTATGGAGAGCCTCTGATCAGTTCTTCTTCCTGTATAGCTAGAGCAATGATACATATATGGGATATGCTGGTAAGAAAATGCTGGGAGGTTATGAGATTTTAATTTTAAGTGCAACTTGGAGGTAACACCACAACGCTGAGGTGCTCAGGACTTCCCCTCATCTAAGCTTTGGCAAGTGTGGCTAAAAGTCTGATGTATGTTTGCTGCTAAATATCATTCCAGGAGGTTTTATGTTCGAGGATATCACACAAGGCCAACCATGAGCTGTAAATAACTCCCCAAACACTCTTTACGCTGGACTAGCATGTGACTGCAAGTGAGAAATAAAGTTAAAGACGATCCTGCAGGCCTAAAACAGACGTCTGCTCGGTGCCAGTTAGAGACACAGTTAAACATTCCAGGACGTCTGAATGCAGGGTGATTTTAATGCTACAGCGAGGAGCTTGTCTGGGTAAAACAGACGTCTAGACGCTGCCAATTAGAACCAACGGTGTACATTCTAGTGAAGTGTAGATACGATAAAGGTCTAAGGCTGATATCCTGAACCATAACTGGACCAGTAAGAACCCTGAAAGCCAAACCGCTCCATTAACAGACTTCAAGATCTATTTTCAGAGATATGGCAGCAATTCCACCTCCCCCTATCCATACCCTTCTACTACTCCCAGCTATACCTCTACCTGTGTCCTCCTGTCCATCCCCTGCCTGTCCCCGCTACCTCTGTCCTCCTGTTCATTCCCTACCTGCCCCCCATATCTCTACCTATGCCTTCCTATCTATTCCCTATCTGTACCCCTTAGCATCTACCTGTGTCTTCCTGTCCATCCCCTCCCTGTCACCTATACCTCTACCTGTGTCCTCCTATCCATCCCATGCCTGTCCCCTCTACTTTTGTCCTCCTGTCCATTCCCTACCTGCCCCCATATCTCTATCTATGTCTTCCTGTATATTCCCTATCCGTACCCCTTCAGCATCTTCTTGTGTCCTTCTGTTTATTCCCTACCTGTAACCCCTGTAAACCTATGTTTGTCCTCCTGTCCATTCCTGTTGTACCTATACCTGTCCCCCACCAGTACCCTACCCTACCTGTATGCCCCTTCAACCACTTCCAGCTGTTTATCCCTTACCCACCACCTTGTACTTCTACCTTTGTCATCCTGTCCAGTCCCTATCTGTCCCCTTCTACTTCTACCTGTGTCATCCTGTCCATTCCCTGCCTGTCCTCCCATACCTCTACCTGTGTCCTCCTGTCCATTTCTTACCTGTTCCTAATCTTTCTACCAGCCCCCCATGTTCATTACCTAAATATCCCCCTGGACCTCTACCTGTGTCCTGTGGTCCATTCCTTACCTGTCCCCATGTACTTCTAACTTTGTCCCTCTACCTGTGTCCTCCATTCCATTTCTTACATGTCCCACATATCTCTACCTATGTCTTTCTGTCCATTCCCTACCTGTCCCCCTGTACTTCTACCTGTGTCCTCCTGTCCATTTCTTACCTGTTCCTAGTCTTTCTATCAGTCCCCCCCTGTTCATTGCCCAAATATCCCCCTGTACCTCTACCTGTGTTCTGTGGTCCATTCCTTACCTGTCCCCAAGTACTTCTAACTTTGTCTCTCTGTGCATTCCCTACCTGTCCCCCTGTACTTCTACCTGTGTCCTCTTGTCCATTTCTTCCCTGTTCCTAATCTTTCTACCAGCCCCCCATGTTCATTACCTAAATATCCCCCTGGACCTCTACCTGTGTCCTGTGGTCCATTCCTTACCTGTCCCCATGTACTTCTAACTTTGTCCCTCTACCTGTGTCCTCCATTCCATTTCTTACATGTCCCACATATCTCATAACTTTGTCTCTCTGTGCATTCCCCACCAGTCCCCCTGTCTCTCTCCCTGTGTCTTCCCATCATTTCCCTTCCTGTCTTTCCGTACTTCTGTCCTCCTGTCCAGCCCATCCTTCCTTGTAGATAATTAGTAGTTCCCAACTGAGGACAGACACTGGTGGAACTCAAATACACAAGCACTACTCACTGCTGCCCTCTAAAGGTGGTGTCAGAACTTCTGTAGTTAAAATGTTTTCGTTGTTGCGAAGCATGACGTGTCTCATTAATGAGCTCTTTGTTCTGTTGCTTATATAAATTTGCTTCAATCTAACTGATGAAAAGCACCAGATTCACGTTCTGTTTGTTATGATCTAAACAACGACGTCAGCTGCAGCTGTGGAAAATATTAGCGGGCGGGCTGCGATTGTGTAACAGCTGTGACAGGCTTACTTTCAAGTTGCATTGAAAGACATTCAATTACAAACATATTTTTCTGTCTCCTGTGAAGTTGCTGCTTCAGAGATATGAGCTTGTCCAGCTGTGTCCGCTCATGATGCACTAAGATTTGTGAGGGTTCTCAACAACTTCCTTTTTTTTTGTTGTACTCCTTCTTACTAACGTTCATTTGTTTAATCTACTTAGATTAGTTTGTTCGTCCAACAATAAGCTGGCAGTAAAATCAAAACGTTTCAGAAACAAACATGGCCTAGATTACAGCACTTGGCAGACACTCTCATCCAGAACGGCTTCCAGTCTAATCATGTCAGCGGGGTAAGCTAATGTAGAGTCTCTCTCACAGATACTTATTGATACAGAATGATGTGGAGCTCCTCAGGGTTTGGCTAACAGCTGGAGCTGAGCTCAGCCCAGTGCTGCCTTCATTTTACTCCACACTCTTAAAAGGAAAGATGGTTCTTCAAGGGTCCTTATGTAAGGGCAATGGTCCTACTTAGAACCTTGAATTGTATATTGACCCATTTGCATGGTGTGGTGGTTCTTCAGACTGATGGACATTTCAAGCTCGTAGCAATAGAAGAACCCAGCTTGGTTTGATACAGAACCATATACAACTCATCAGAAGAATGAGTTCACCCTTTAATCATTTAAGTGGTTCTATATAGAACTCAAGGTTCCAAGAGTTACCGCCTTTACTAAAGAACCTTTGTACCCATGTATCCTTAGCAAACATCCACCATTCACAGTGTTCACAGAGGGGTCTACTTATGAAGTACAAATACTTCTTTACCTTACTTAAGTAGAGATTTTGGTTATTTATACTTTACTGGAGTAATTATTTTACTATTCTACTCCTTACATTTACACTCCATGATCTGTACTTTCTACTCCTTACATTTACACTCCATGATCTGTACTTTCTACTCCTTACATTTACACTCCATTATCAGTACTTTCTACTCCTTACATTTACACTCCATTATCTGTACTTTCTACTCCTTACATTTACACTCCATTATCTGTACTTTCTACTCCTTACATTTACACTCCATTATCAATACTTTCTACTCCTTACATTTACACTCCATTATCAGTACTTTGTACTCCTTACATTTACACTCCATTATCTGTACTTTCTACTCCTTACATTTACACTCCATTATCAGTACTTTCTACTCCTTACATTTACACTCCATTATCAGTACTTTCTACTCCTTACATTTACTCTCCATTATCAGTACTTTCTACTCCTTACATTTACACTCCATTATCAGTCCTTTCTACTCCTTACATTTACACTCTATTATCAGTACTTTCTACTCCTTACATTTACACTCCATTATCTGTACTTTCTACTCCTTACATTTACACTCCATTATCAATACTTTCTACTCCTTACATTTACACTCTATTATCAGTACTTTCTACTCCTTACATTTACTCTCCATTATCAGTACTTTCTACTCCTTACATTTACACTCCATTATCAGTACTTTCTACTCCTTACATTTACACTCCATTATCTGTACTTTCTACTCCTTACATTTACACTCCATTATCAATACTTTCTACTCCTTACATTTACACTCTATTATCAGTACTTTCTACTCCTTACATTTACTCTCCATTATCAGTACTTTCTACTCCTTACATTTACACTCCATTATCAGTACTTTCTACTCCTTACATTTACACTTCATTATCTGTACTTTCTACTCCTTACATTTACACTCCATTATCAGTACTTTCTACTCCTTACATTTACACTCCATTATCTGTACTTTCTACTCCTTACATTTACACTCCATTATCAATACTTTCTACTCCTTACATTTACACTCTATTATCAGTACTTTCTACTCCTTACATTTACACTCCATTATCTGTACCTTCTACTCCTTACATTTACACTCCATTATCAGTACTTTCTACTCCTTACATTTACACTCCATTATCAGTACTTTCTACTCCTTACATTTACTCTCCATTATCAGTACTTTCTACTCCTTACATTTACACTCCATTATCAGTCCTTTCTACTCCTTACATTTACACTCCATTATCAGTACTTTCTACTCCTTACATTTACACTCCATTATCTGTACTTTCTACTCCTTACATTTACACTCCATTATCAATACTTTCTACTCCTTACATTTACACTCTATTATCAGTACTTTCTACTCCTTACATTTACTCTCCATTATCAGTACTTTCTACTCCTTACATTTACACTCCATTATCAGTACTTTCTACTCCTTACATTTACACTCCATTATCTGTACTTTCTACTCCTTACATTTACACTCCATTATCAATACTTTCTACTCCTTACATTTACACTCTATTATCTGTACTTTCTACTCCTTACATTTACTCTCCATTATCAGTACTTTCTACTCCTTACATTTACACTCCATTATCAGTACTTTCTACTCCTTACATTTACACTTCATTATCTGTACTTTCTACTCCTTACATTTACACTCCATTATCTGTACTTTCTACTCCTTACATTTACACTCCATTATCAATACTTTCTACTCCTTACATTTACACTCTATTATCAGTACTTTCTACTCCTTACATTTACACTCCATTATCAGTACTTTCTACTCCTTACATTTACACTCCATTATCAGTAAATTCTACTCCTTACATTTACACTCCATTACCAGTACTTTCTACTCCTTACATTTACACTCTATTATCAGTACTTTCTACTCCTTACATTTACACTCCATTATCAGTACTTTCTACTCCTTACATTTACACTCCATTATCTGTACTTTCTACTCCTTAAGCTGATACTTTCTTAAACCCTAGTATCTATACTTCTACCTAAGTAATGAATGTGAATACTTTTGACACCTTTAAGTGTTCATAAACTAAACTAAATAATCTAAAACATATGTTCTTCTATCACTCAGTGTCAGTGCTGCCTTTGATACCATTGACCATGACGTTCTCGTAGATAGACCTGAGACCTGAGTTGGACTCAGGAACTGTCCTGTCGGTTTATAGCTGCAAGGAATGAACTACTTTGAAAGAGAAAGTAATGTTTCTGATACAATGACCTGTGGTGTTCCCCAGGGGTTGATTCTTGGGTCAATCTTATTTAACCTATATATACTTCCTCTTGGCGAACTTTTTGGCATTTTTATGTCAAAGCAGTCACCATGTTAGCTTCCTAGTACCATCTGAACATCAACAAGATTAGAGATTTTCTGACTAAGCCAGTCTCCTGACTGGACTCCCAGTAAAGACAATTAAACAGAAACATGTAGCTGCCAGAGTTTCACTAGGAGTAACCACATCACACTCATTCCTAAACCCTTACACTGGATACCAGTATGTATACAGAACAGACTTCAAGGTTCTATTACTGGTCTGTAATTCACTGAATCCTGTTTAAGGTAAAGACTAAACACAGAGAAGCAGACTTTAGCTGCTATTAAATGGAACCAGAGAGCATTAGAAGAACCCCGGTACTAGATACTTTTAAAACCAGGCTGGAAAGGTTCCTGTTTGAGCAGCTGAGTTAGCTCTACTTCACTTTTATCCTAATTTAATTTTTATTAAATATTCCCTACCTGTCCCCCTGTACCTCCACCTGTGTCCCTTGTTCATTCCCTACCTGTCCCCCTGTACCTCCACCTGTGTCCTCCTGGTCATTCTCTACCTGTCCCCCGGTATTTCTACCAGTGTCCTCCTATTCATTTCTTACCTGTCCCATTGTACTTCTACCTGTGTCCTCCTGTTTATTTCTTACCTGTCCCTAGTCCTTCTACCTGTGTCCTCCTGTTCATTCCCTACCTGTCCCCCTGTACTTCTACCTGTGCCCTCCTGTACATTTCTTACCTGTCCCCCTGTACCTCCACCTGTGTCCTCCTGTTAATTCCCTACCTGTCTCCCTGTACTTCTACCTGTGTCCTCCTGTTTATTTCTTACCTGTCCATAGTCTTTCAACCTGTGTCCTCCTTTTTATTCCCTACCTGTCCCCCTGTATTTCTACTAGTGTCCTCCTGTTCACTTCTAACCTGTCTCTAGTCTTTCTACCTGTTTCCCCCTGTTCATTCCCTACCTGTCACCATGTACTTCTACCTGTGTCCCTCTGTCCATCATGTTTTATTTTAAGTTTAAATTTAAATTATTGTTGCACTTTTTCATTTGTATAGCACTTTCAATGACCACAGGCTCAGTCCTGACCGTCTCCTACCTGTCTTCGCCGGTGCGCACGGGCCCTTGTGCGCCTGCGTCACGGCGCGTTGTCCCCTGTCCTGTGCCTTCCTGCTGGCCGCGCGCAGCCGGCACGGGTTGCCGTACGTCCTGCCGTCGCTGCCGCACACTCTGTAGCTCAGCTTACACCGACAGAGCCGCTTCCCCGCCGAGCTGCCGCACTCCAGCCCGTCTCCGCAGCGCCGCTGCTGCGCGCCCCCGCACGGAGCGCCCTCGCCCAGCGCGCACACGAGGCAGCAGCCGCAGCGGTCCGGCACGTAACCGAACGGGCAGTTCGGGGTCTGGCACGCGCTCACGTCGCACGCGGCGGAACAGCGGGCGCGCGGCTCGGCTCCGGCTGCCGCCGAGAGGAAGAGAAGGAGGAACGAGGAGGAGCAGCAGATGGAGAGCAGGAGGCGCATGATGTTCACTGATGTGTCTGGAGGTCCGCGCTGGAATAGCATCCCGGTCGACTGTGGGGGGCGTTTGGAAGTAGCGCGCGCTTTGACGCTTCAGCTGATTCACCACAGTTAAAGCTGAATCAGACAAACGCGCGCGCGCACAGTTTATAATCCATCATCATCATCATCGACGTACAAAACCAGCTGTGAAGAAAACAAGACGAACTATTTTCTCACTTCCGGGCAAATCCAGACATACAACTAATGGAAAGTCTCTCTCTCTCTCTCTCTCTCTCTCTCTCTCTCTCTCTCTCTCTCTCTCTCTCTCTCTCTCTATCTATCTCTCCCTCTCTCTCTCTCTCTCTCTCTATCTATCTCTCTCTCTCTCTCTCTCTCTCTCTCTCTCTCTCTATCTATCTCTCCCTGTCTCTCTCTCTCTGCATCTAAATCTCTCTCTATCTCTCTCCCTGTCTTTCTCTCTGTGTATCTAACTCTCTCTCTCTCTCCTTCTCTCTCTCTCCCTGTCTTTCTCTCTGTGTATCTAACTCTCTCTCTCTCTATCGCATACTGTCTCTCTCCTGTCTCTGTCTTTCTCTGTCTGTCCGTCTCTCTCTCTCTGTGTATCTAACTCTTTCTCTATATCTCTCTCTCTCTATCTCTGTCTCTCTCCCTGTCTTTCTCTCTCTTTTTCTCTCTCTTTCTCTTTCTCTCTCTCTCTCTCTCTCTCTCTTTCTCTTTCTCTCTCTCTCTTTCTCTCTCTCTCTCTCTCTCTCTCTCTCTCTCCCCCCCCCCCCTACATGTAAACTAAAACTACAAACACTGTGTCCACTCACTGTCCACTCAGACACTCCTACTACTTGCTGGTCCACCTTGTAGATGTAAAGTCAGAGACAGTTGCTCATCTGCTGCTGCACAGTTTGTGTCCCTCTAGTCCTTCATCAGTGGACACAGGACGCCGCCCACAGGACACTGCTGTCTGGATAGTTTTGGTTGGTGGACGATTCTCAGTCCAGCAGTGACACTGAGGTGTTTAAACACTCCAGCAGCAGCAGCACTGCTGTGTCTGATCCACTCACACCAGCACAACACACACTACTAACACACCACGTCAGTGTCACTGCAGTGCTAAGAATGACCCTAATAGTAGCTGCTCTGTGGTGGTCCTGTGGGGGTCCTGATCATTAAAGAACAGAGTAATAAAGTATACAGAGAATCAGATGAACTACAGTCTGTAAGTGGAGCTCCTGTATGGTCAGTGGAGCTGATACAGTGGACAGTGAGTGGAGCTCCTGTATGGTCAGTGGAGCTGATACAGTGGACAGTGAGTGGAGGTCCTGTATGGTCAGTGGAGCTGATACAGTGGTCAGTGAGTGGAGCTCCTGTATGGTCAGTGGAGCTGATACAGTGAACAGTGAGTGGAGCTCCTGTATGGTCAGTGGAGCTGATACAGTGGACAGTGAGTGGAGCTCCTGTATGGTCAGTGGAGCTGATACAGTGGACAGTGAGTGGAGGTCCTGTATGGTCAGTGGAGCTGATACAGTGGACAGTGAGTGGAACTCCTGTATGGTCAGTGGAGCTGATACAGTGGACAGTGAGTGGAGGTCCTGTATGGTCAGTGGAGCTGATACAGTGGACAGTGAGTGGAGCTCCTGTATGGTCAGTGGAGCTGATACAGTGGACAGTGAGTGTAGGTCCTGTATGGTCAGTGGAGCTGATACAGTGGACAGTGAGTGGAACTCCTGTATGGTCAGTGGAGCTGATACAGTGGACAGTGAGTGGAGGTTCTGTATGGTCAGTGGAGCTGATACAGTGGACAGTGAGTGGAGGTCCTGTATGGTCAGTGGAGCTGATACAGTGGACAGTGAGTGGAGGTCCTGTATGGTCAGTGGAGCTGATACAGTGGACAGTGAGTGGAGGTCCTGTATGGTCAGTGGAGCTGATACAGTGGACAGTGAGTGGAGGTCCTGTATGGTCAGTGGAGCTGATACAGTGGACAGTGAGTGGAGGTCCTGTATGGTCAGTGGAGCTGATACAGTGGACAGTGAGTGGAGGTCCTGTATGGTCAGTGGAGCTGATACACTAATACTAAAACTAGTCTTTATGTATACAGTGCTTTTCATACTGGTAGCAGATCAAAGTGCTCAAATCCTAGAACTGCTAATAATCCTTGACTCTAATGTTGCTTGTATTGTTAGATCGTGCTGTGATTGTATACGTAAAAACCTGATAAAACATCTTCTCTAATAATATCACAGGCTTTGAATGAATATATCCACAGCATGTGTGACTCAATGGTTTACAATGAACTGACTCACAGTGCAAGTTCACCAACTTTCAAGCAGCACTCTGCAGAGCACATGTGCAGGTCCACTGGTTATACTAACAGTACATATACTGGCTGTACTGTAGATACTACAACCCTGACCTGTAAACAAACATTTCACATCAAAACACTATGAACTACTTTACATCTCAGGATACAGAGCTACATCATCTAGTGCTTGCTCTCTCTCTCTCTGCAGCAGTGTGTTGAATGTAACACCAGGGTACTGTGTGTGTGTGTGTGTGTGTGTGTGTGTGTCTGATCTTCAGTAAACTCTGTAAGTTATGAACTCTCAGCATTGGAAAAGACACATCACTTGAGCTTGTGTCCCTAAATGCCCTCGTCCCCCAACATGTGCAATATGTCATACAGTGCAACAGCCTGCAATAACCTCCACATATGATTATATACACCTACATATACCGGCCGTGAGGGAATATATCACAACACCTCCACAACAGAGGAGCAAAGCAAGCAGCAGATTTACAGTGTAGTACATTTCTGTGTAGTAGTGCTGACGGGAACCGGAGTGTCACACTGTCTACGTTTTAAATACCACTACCCACTGGGGGGCAGTGGTGGGCTGGAGGTTAGGGAACCGGTCTTGTGACCCTTGACCAGCAAAGATGCGACTGAAGTGCACTTGAGCAAGACACCTAAACCCTAACTGCTCCTCGGGTACTGTGCTCACTGCCCCCTATTGTGTCTGTATGTGGGTGTTTCACTGCCACCTAGTGTGTGTTCACTTGTGTGTGTGTGTGTGTGTGTGTATGGGTGTTTCACTGCCCCCTACTGTGTGTGTGTTTACTAGTGTGTGTGTATGTGGGTGTTTCACTGCCCCCTATTGTGTCTGTATGTGGGTGTTTCAATGCCACCTAGTGTGTGTTCACTTGTGTGTGTGTGTGTGTGTGTGTGTGTATAGTTGTTTCACTGCCCCCTACTGTGTGTGTGTTCAGTCGTGTGTGTGTATGTGGGTGTTTTACTGCCCCCAAGTGTGTTCACTTGTGTGTGTATATGGGTGTTTCACTGCCCCCTACTGTGTGTGTGTTCAGTAGAGTGTGTGTATGTGGGTGTTTCACAGCCACCTAGTGTGTGTTCAGTAGAGTCTGTGTGTATGTGGGTGTTTCACTGCCCTTTAGTGTGTGTATGTGGGTGTTTCACTGCCACCTAGTGTGTGTTCAGTAGAGTCTGTGTGTATATGGGTTTTTCACTGCCCCCTAGTGTGTGGGTGTTTCACTGCCCCCTAATGTGTGTGTGTGTGGGTGTTTCACTGCCCCCTAGTGTGTGTGTATGTGGGTGTTTCACTGCCCCCTATTGTGTGTGTATGTGGGTGTTTCACTGCCCTCTAGTGTGTGTGTATGTGGGTGTTTCACTGCCCTCTAGTGTGTGTGTATGTGGGTCTTTCACTGCCCCCTAGTGTGTGTTCACTGGTGTGTGTGTGTATGTGTATGGGTGTTTCACTGCCCCCTACTGTGTGTAATCGGTAGTGTGTGTGTGTATGTGGGTGTTTCACTGCCCCCTACTGTGTGTGTATGCGGGTGTTTCACTGCCCTCTAGTGTGTGTTTAGTAATGTGCATGTGTATGTGGGTCTTTCACTGCCCCCTAGTGTGTGTTCACTGGTGGGTGTGTGTGTGTATGTGTATGGGTGTTTCACTGCCCCCTACTGTGTGTGATCGGTAGTGTGTGTGTGTATGTGGGTGTTTCACTGCCCCCTACTGTGTGTTATCGGTAGTGTGTGTGTGTATGTGGGTGTTTCACTGCAGTAAACACATATGTTAAATAGTTCTATATTCTTGTTTACTGTAAGAAATATTGATTATAGTAAATTATCAATAAATAAAACACAAAACTGCGTCTCAAGCATCAGGCAACATCTCGTCACTGTCCAAAGAACATGTATCTCCTAATAGTAACGTTACAGGAGAGGACAAAAACTGTTAAACTTACTTTCAAGTCAATGGAACCAGAAGTTTTTCCAAGCTATTGTGGAGCGTTTCTATTGGTCCATACATCAATAAATATTTACCCAATATAAACAGTAGCTGTGACAATATTTGTAACCATTTCATACAATCATCTTCTGTGAGATGGTTTACATGAGACCTTACTACTCTTACTACAAGTTGGTATTTCACACCAAACCACCCTGACTTTGTTTACATCAAATCTTTTAAATATCATCCCCATCCAAATAAAAACATGCTGCTCTTTATATTGTGTGAAAGTTTATTGATGGATGGACCAATAGAAATGCTCCAGTAGGATGGAGACCACCAGCAAACCTCAAAATCAGGTTTCAGTAAAAAAAAAAAAAAGTTAATTCTGTAAAGTTGGCAAAATGTCTAATAGGCAAACAAGACAAAGATGAAATGAAAGTCTGAGGTTAAAAAAGAGGAAGAGCTCCAAAACAAAACAGCCCATGTGTGATACGTGGCTGCAGAGGCTGCAGAGGCTGCAGGTGGATCACTTGTTCTTAGCGATGATGTGAAGCAGGATGAATTCTGAGCTGCTCAGATCCTACCATACAACCCTATGTTTTAGTTCTGATTTGAAATTAAATCAATGACATTCAAGCGCCCCCTTCAGGACAGATCGGCTTAAAACAAATTGCTACCTACATGGACAACATTTTAAATTAATTTAGCATAAATAATAGTTATGTTATTAATTAATACATATAAAACGTATTAAATACCTGTGTATTCAAATAATATAAGAAATATATTTGTATCTATTGTATGTTTATTTCATCTTGCTCTTAACACACACACACACATATACATATACATATACATACATATACAGTACAGACCAAAAGTTTGGACACACCTTCTCATTTAAAGAGTTTTCTTTATTTTTATGACTATCAAAAATTGATTCACACTGAAGGCAAAACTACCTCTTGAAGCTCATCAGGAGAATGCCAAGAGTGTGCAAAGCAGTAATCAAAGCAAACAGTGGCTACTTTGAAGAACCTGGAATATAAGATATATTTTCAGTTGTTTCACACTTTTTTGTTAAGTATATAATTCCACACATTAGTGGATAGTTTTGATGCCTTCAGTGTGAATCTACAATTTTCATAGTCACGAAAATAAAGAAAACTCTTTAAATGAGAAGGTGTGTCCAAACTTTTGGTCTGTACTGCACATTATATATAATTATATATATATAGGTTCATGTGAGCAGGTGTAGTTGTTAAAAGCATTTTACTGTTACAAACACACACACACACCCACACACATACATACACAGACACTCAGACCAACACACATGCTAATAAACACGCCAACAAACACACAAACACACCCATACAAACACCAACACAGACACAAACACCAACAAACAAACAAACCCACACATCAACACAAACACACCCACACAAACACCAACACCAACACCAACACATAAACCCACACATCAACACAAACACACCCACACGAACACCAACACAGACACAAACACCAACAAACAAACCCACACATCAACACAAACACACCCACACAAACACCAACACCAACACCAACACATAAACCCACACATCAACACAAACACACCCACACAAACACCAACACAGACACACCAACAAAGACACAAACACCAACAAACAAACCCACACATCAACACAAACACACCCACACAAACACCAACACAGACACACCAACACAGACACAAACACCAACAAACAAACCCACACATCAACACAAACACCAACACAGACACACCAACAAAGACACAAACACCAACAAACAAACCCACACATCAACACAAACACACCCACACAAACACCAACACAGACACACCAACACAGACACAAACACCAACAAACAAACCCACACATCAACACAAACACCAACACAGACACACCAACAAAGACACAAACACCAACAAACAAACCCACACATCAACACAAACACACCCACACAAACACCAACACAGACACACCAACACAGACACAAACACCAACAAACCCACACATCAACACAAACACACCCACACAAACACCAACACAGACACACCAACAAAGTCACAAACACCAACAAACAAACCCACACATCAACACAAACACACCCACACAAACACCAACACAGACACAAACACCAACAAACCCACACATCAACACAAACACACCCACACGAACACCAACACAGACACAAACACCAACAAACAAACCCACACATCAACACAAACACACCCACACAAACACCAACACAGACACACCAACACAGACACAAACACCAACAAACAAACCCACACATCAACACAAACACACCCACACAAACGCCAACACAGACACACCAACACAGACACAAACACCAACAAACAAACCCACACATCAACACAAACACACCCATACAAACACCAACACAGACACACCAACAAAGTCACAAACACCAACAAACAAACCCACACATCAACACAAACACACCCACACAAACACCAACACAGACACACCAACACAGACACAAACACCAACAAACAAACCCACACATCAACACAAACACACCCATACAAACACCAACACAGACACACCAACAAAGTCACAAACACCAACAAACAAACCGACACATCAACACAAACACACCCACACGAACACCAACACAGACACACGCACACAAACACCAACACAGACACAGACACCAACAAACAAACCCACACATCAACACAAACACATGCACACAAACACCAACACAGACACACCAACAGTCACAAACACCAACAAACAAACCCACACATCAACACAAACACACAGACACACCAACACAGACACATACGCCAGCAAACAAACCCACAAGAACACCAACACAGACACACCAACACCCACAGTAACACTAACACAGACACATACACAGCAACACACACACCAAGACACAAACATACCAGCACACACACACTTGCATGCTAAGGGAAACTCTATCAAGGAAAAAACAAAGAAAGCGGAAACGGGCGCGTCAGCAACGTCTAGAAACTTTATTCTCAGGTCAGCATTTTCCTGAAATACACACAGAACAGAAGTGAACTAGTATCAGAAGAGTGTGTTTTCACGTCTGCTGCGCACACGCTTCACTAAAGATCTGAGTTACAGTGTGAGGGGCACAACAGTTTGGCCACCCTGGTCGAACTATACGTCCAGGTGAAAATACGTGTACACGTCCTCTACAGAGAGCACACTCACGGCTTATTTGCTCTGTTCAACAAAAAATAATAACGAAATAATGTGCAAAAATAAAGATCGTCCAATAGAATTAGCAGAAAAATCCAAGCTCAAACTTAGTTTCCTGTTAGAGACTGTAGAGACTTTCCACTTAAGTCATGAAAATATTCTAATTGGGTGTTTGGCCTATAGCTGTATGAGAACAGAACAGTCGACTTTAGATCATGATGTTATTCACCAGTCTGTCAATAACAGCTGGACAGATACATTGGGGGGCTTTTAAGTGGGTGTATAAGGGTTCAGCTCCTCTGTGAGGGGTGACGTGTCGGGAACACTACCGTAAGAGCACTGAAAGTCCTCCCCTTCAGTACTAATACTCCAAAACTAGATCATTCAGAGCCAAAGCACTGATCTGAAGTCTCCAGCTGAAAGCCTGCAAACACTGACACTCCAGTATTAAACCCCCTCAGTAGGTAAGTGATGGGGGTCACTCATAGTTCAGAACCGACTTCAGCACATATTCGTTCTCTCTGGATGAATGAGACTCCCGCCTACGCCTCATATTTCACCCCTCCGTCAGCAGTTGCAGACCCACTTCTTCTTGCCGTCGTTCTCTGCTTTGGTCTTTGCTGGCAGTTTAAAGCTTCCAGTCACTGGAGGGCCTTTCCGAGCCCACCCTCCCTGCCTCTTCAGTCGGTAAGCCAGACTCATGAAGATAGCGTCCACCTGTGGCTTACCGTCCCCCTTGGCCGAGCACAGGTAGAAGGACATTCCATGGACGTCGGCTAAGTGTCTCGCCTGCTCCAAGGTCACAGAGGAGCCCGCGGAGGTGGCCAGGTCAGCCTTGTTGCCCACAAGAACCCGGGGGACGTCGTGTCCGAGCGAGTGCTGCCGACACTCCTCCATCCACACTGGCAGGCTGCGGAAAGTGGTCGTGTTGGTGACGTCGTAGACGAAGACGATGGCGTGGACATCGCGGTAGTAGTGCTGGACCATGCTCTTCCGGAAACGCTCCTGACCCGCCGTGTCCCATAACTGCAGCTGGAGAGAGAGAGGACGACGTGATTAGCCCAGACTGTAGAGTATTAACTCTCTATATTCCACACAGAAGTTTATTTTTAATTATTTCAATTTCAGTCAAACTGACCATCAAGTACTATGTATTAAATTTTTAGGTGATATTTTAACCCTTTAAATGCACAACATGGTTAAAGTCTCCCCATAATAATTTCCTATGTAACTGTACGTACTGCTGAGTGTCTGTTACTGTATGTACTGCTGAGTGTCTCTATTACTGTATGTACTGCTGAGTATCTCTATGTTACTGTATGTACTGCTGAGTGTCTATGTTACTGTGTGTACTGCTGAGTATCTATGTTACTGTATGTACTGCTGAGTATCTCTATGTTACTGTATGTACTGCTGAGTATCTCTATGTTACTGTATGTACTGCTGAGTGTCTATGTTACTGTATGTACTGCTGAGTGTCTCTATGTTACTGTATGTACTGCTGAGTGTCTCTATTACTGTATGTACTGCTGAGTATCTCTATGTTACTGTATGTACTGCTGAGTATCTCTATGTTACTGTATGTACTGCTGAGTGTCTCTGTTACTGTATGTACTGCTGAGTGTCTCTATGTTACTGTATGTACTGCTGAGTGTCTATGTTACTGTATGTACTGCTGAGTGTCTATGTTACTGTATGTACTGCTGAGTGTCTCTATGTTACTGTATGTACTGCTGAGTGTCTCTATTACTGTATGTACTGCTGAGTATCTCTATGTTACTGTATGTACTGCTGAGTATCTCTATGTTACTGTATGTACTGCTGAGTGTCTATGTTACTGTATGTACTGCTGAGTGTCTCTATGTTACTGTATGTACTGCTGAGTGTCTCTATTACTGTATGTACTGCTGAGTATCTCTATGTTACTGTATGTACTGCTGAGTATCTCTATGTAACTGTACGTACTGCTGAGTGTCTATGTTACTGTATGTACTGCTGAGTATCTCTATGTTACTGTATGTACTGCTGAGTATCTATGTTACTATATGTACTGCTGAGTATCTCTATGTTACTGTATGTATTGCTGAGTGTCTATGTTACTGTATGTACTGCTGAGTGTCTCTATGTTACTGTATGTACCGCTGAGTGTCTCTATGTTACTGTATGTACCGCTGAGTGTCTCTATGTTACTGTATGTACCGCTGAGTGTCTCTATGTTACTATATGTACTGCTGAGTATCTCTATGTTACTGTATGTACTGCTGAGTGTCTCTGTTACTGTATGTACTGCTGAGTGTCTCTATGTTACTGTATGTACTGCTGAGTGTCTATGTTACTGTATGTACTGCTGAGTGTCTATGTTACTGTATGTACTGCTGAGTGTCTCTATGTTACTGTATGTACTGCTGAGTGTCTCTATTACTGTATGTACTGCTGAGTATCTCTATGTTACTGTATGTACTGCTGAGTATCTCTATGTTACTGTATGTACTGCTGAGTGTCTATGTTACTGTATGTACTGCTGAGTGTCTCTATGTTACTGTATGTACTGCTGAGTGTCTCTATTACTGTATGTACTGCTGAGTATCTCTATGTTACTGTATGTACTGCTGAGTATCTCTATGTAACTGTACGTACTGCTGAGTGTCTATGTTACTGTATGTACTGCTGAGTATCTCTATGTTACTGTATGTACTGCTGAGTATCTATGTTACTATATGTACTGCTGAGTATCTCTATGTTACTGTATGTATTGCTGAGTGTCTATGTTACTGTATGTACTGCTGAGTGTCTCTATGTTACTGTATGTACCGCTGAGTGTCTCTATGTTACTGTATGTACCGCTGAGTGTCTCTATGTTACTGTATGTACCGCTGAGTGTCTCTATGTTACTATATGTACTGCTGAGTATCTCTATGTTACTGTATGTACTGCTGAGTGTCTATGTTACTGTATGTATTGCTGAGTGTCTCTATGTTACTGTATGTACTGCTGAGTGTCTCTAAGTTACTGTATGTACTGCTGAGTATCTCTATGTTACTGTATGTACTGCTGAGTGTCTATGTTACTGTATGTACTGCTGAGTGTCTATGTTACTGTATGTACTGTTGAGTATCTCTATGTTACTGTATGTACTGCTGAGAGTCTCTATGTTACTGTATGTACTGCTGAGTGTCTGTGTTATTGTATGTACTGCTGAGTATCTGTGTTACTGTATTTACTACTGAGTGTCTCTATGTTACTGTATGTACTGCTGAGTGTCTCCATTTAAAGGGTTAAAAGATAATCCAGTTTTAATCCAGTTAAATTCTTAAAATTCTTAAGAGATGCAGATAAAATGTGACTAAAACTGTGCAAGACCTGTTAGACCTGTTAAACGTTTACCATCAGATAAACAGAGCTTAATGCTGCTGTCTGTATGAAGTTCTATTCCATATAGCTTCATATTTTACTTTGTATTGGTAATAATGTATAGAGAAAATGCTATTTGCTGGTTTTAAACATATCATCACTGTCCAAAGGACAGCATCTCCAAAATAGTAACTTTAGAGTTTAAACTGTCTGAACATGTTTCAATGTAAGTCAATGGAACCAGAATTATTTCCAAGCTATTTTGGAGCATTGCTATTGGTCCATTCATCATGACATTATCACACAATGTAAACGGCGGCTGTTGTCTTTAAATGATGTAGAAAATGAAAATCAAGGAAAATCACGTTTGTTTTCCGACAGCAGCGATATATCCTGTGTGAATATATTTCTGTGTTGGACTGGACAGTCACTCAACAGTACAAAGGTAATTATATAGACTACTGTGCATCCACGCTGATCATTTAAAATCCTTCATCTGATCAATAAATGTATGTTCACCAGCAAGAACACCAGATATCATTAGATCAGATACAGCAGTGTCACTGCTGGACTGAGAATAGTCCATCAACCAAAACTATCCAGACACCAGTGTCCTGTGGACGGCGTCCTGTGTCCACTGATGAAGAACTAGAGGAGCACAAACTGTGCAGCAGCAGATGAGCTACTGTCTCTGACTTTACATCTACAAGGTGGACCAGCAAGTAGTAGGAGTGTCTAACAGAGTGGACAGTGAGTGGACCCAGTGTTTAAACACTCCAGCAGCCCTGCTGTGTCTGCTCCACTCACACCAGCACCATCATGTCAGTGTCACTGCAGTGCTGAGAATGATCCACCTCCCTAATAGTATCTGCTCTGTGGTGGTCCTGTGGGGGTCCTGATCATTAAAGAACAGAGTAATAAAGTATACAGAGAATCAGATGAACTAGTAGTAGCTCCTGTATGGTCAGTGGAGCTGATTTTGTAACAGTAGCTCTGCAAACAGAGACTCCACTACTATCTGCACACCCGATTCGCATGACCAGCCACACACTCAGTCACAAGCTCAGTTCTGACTCTGTCTGCGTAGACAACAGCAGAACGACCTCCGGCGAACGTGTAGCACTGTGTGAAAGAAAGACGGACATTATTGAAAACACTGCAGTTCTCCAGGGAGAGAAAAGCTAACCCTCTGGCTGTTTGGATACAATGCAATGGATTCATTACAACAGTCAGCTTTTCACAACAACGGCAGGGACTCGGTTCCTCTTTCTGAAGGCCACGAAACCCCGTCAGAAACAATACGAGCTTCAATTCTGCTTCTTACTGCACCTTCAAAAGTACACTGGAAAGGCCCCAAACAACCCTAGTATTCAACTCTCCCTGCTAACACACACACACACACACACACACACACACACACACACACTGCAGGTTACATTCATGTGAAAGAAACATCCAGACACATGAAAACAAACTAAATGAGTAAGAATTACTTCAGTCCAAGCCTGTCTTATGTGAATTCCCCTCATTTAACATTACTATGTACTCATGTTAGTCTCATCAACTGAAGTAAATTTGTTTCTGGCCCTTAAAATTAAAGTTTCATGATAAATGGACCAATAGAAAAGCTCCAAAATCACTTGGAATAAAACTTCTTTCATTGACTTACACTGAAAGTAAAGTATAAATACAGTGTGTATATATATATATATATATATATATATACACACACAAACAAAGTAGTGGCTTTACAGGAGAGGCTATAAACTGTCTGAACTTTCAATGTAAGTCAATAGAACCAGAATTTTTTCCAAGCTGTTTTGGAGTATTTCTATTGGTCCATTAATTTTTACACAATGTAAACGGCATATGGCGTGTTCAAATGACATAGAAACAGGAATATATATATACACTACTGTGTAAAAGTCTGAGGCACCCAAACAGTTGAAAGTTTAAAAGTCTATATATTATCAGTAAGTGTGTGTTCACCAGTAAGATCAGCAGATTTGATTAGAACAGATGTAAATAATCATACATACAATACAAAGTAACATGAATATGTTATTGTGAGAGAAGTAGATCAGATCTTGATCCAGTTTGAAGAACAAAGTTAGGTTCCAGATTTCTCCTGGACGCCCCAGACATTGTATGAATGTGTTCAGTTCCTTCAGCAGCAAATCTTGATTTATCTTAATGAAGTACTGAGCAGTCAAAGCAGGTATTAGATGAGAACTGATAATAATACTGGGTTGTTTAGGAGAAGCTTGGAAAGGGTTAAATAAACACACTGACGTATGGAAAAGCAGTACTTACTCTATTAATACTGTTTAAATATTTCAATAAATTAAGTGTTTTGCCGAGTAAATAAAAGAAGAACCGCATCGTCTCAGTTCCTGTGCTGGATTCCACTGCAGGTCTATAAGGAACACAGTAGCTTGCGGGGGTTTTCGTCCCACCTGATACCTTATTAGCTCAAGCTTGGTGACTGCAACCATAACCATATCAGGATAAAACTCATACAGCAAGTGTAGATTTGTAGACTATATGGATCAACCTGATCATGAAAACACTTCATTTATAGTGCAACTCTATGAGGCTTTAACATCAGCAACCACAGGAGGACACTACCTAACTCAGGTTCCACTAAAGTACACACACGTAATAAAGAACAATAACATTTGTTGGGGTATTAAGTCACAATACAGTTGATTTAAGTGACGTAACCATGTAAACAATCTGCTTTCTGATTGGTTCTCTTTTAGATTGTGTTTACATTTCATTTTAGAGCCGAAAGATCCTGAACAGAGATTCAAACATGTATCTTATAGTAACAGATAATGAATGAACTGCAGTTATATGGGAATCTCTATTGAACTGTGAGGGTATATCTTATTTTGCATGGTTCCCAGCGTTTAGGCTCCTATTCCCTAAAATCCACGCCTGGTTTTATTTATGCTCATAATGAATAAATCAGAGCTGCAGGAAGGCTTCAGTGTGCTGCTGTATTGGTCAGTGGTTTGGTCAGTTTGGAGCCCCGGCCTCCACCACAGCAGCCTATGCAGCGTCCAGGACTTTACCTTGAGCTTCTCTCCTTCAACGTCCACCACTCTTTCTCTGAAGTCCACTCCGATGGTCGCCTCTGTTTTGCTGGGGAAGTTTCCGGTGCAGAAGCGGTGGGTTAAGCACGTCTTGCCCACCCCGGAGTCTCCGAGCACGATGACTTTGACGGTGCGGCAGCTGGAGAACTCCATCACCTCCTCAGCAGAGCAGAAGCCGGTCAGCCCACATGGGAGCAGCTCGGTCCGTCCGTCCGTCCTTTGTGCCGCTGCGAACACGACTGAACAGGGACAGCGCTCAACACAGAGAGGAACAGGAAACCAGCGGACCTGAAAGAAACACGCGCTGTTGGGTGACGTGTTGAGGCAGACTGTTTACTTTACTATTGAGTCACACAGAGGTCACCGGGGTGGACACTTACAGGTCCAGTTGCTGGCTCACTGCCCAACACTAAAAGTTAACATGAATAAACACCCTCAAATTAGAGCCGCGGAGTCGACTCCAACTGAGTCGACTCTTAGACTCTTCGATTTTTTTTTTAGCATTGCCTGGAATTACAGGTGGGGAGTCGACTCCAAATGAGTCGACTCTTAGACTCTTCGATTATATTTAACATTGCCTCAAACTACAGATGGGAAGTCGACTCCAAATGAATCGATTCTTCGACTCTTCTATTTTGTTATTTCATTTGTTGCTGTTGAGTGACGTGTTGAGGTCTCCGTGTGATTATTAGCTCACTGGCCAACACCGTTAACAAGTTAACATGAACACCCTTCAATTAGAGATGGGGAGTCGATTCAAAGGGAGTCGACTCTTCGACGTGTTTCAGCATTGCCTGAAATAACAGATGGATAGTCGATTCCAAATGAGTCTACTCTTTGATTTTTTTAGCATCGTCTCAAACTACGAATGGGGAGTCGACTTCAAATGAGTCGACTCTTCGACTCTTCTTTTTGTTATTTCGTTTGTTGCTGCTGGTTGACGTGTTAAGGCAGACTGTCAACACTTCTACACAGATTAACAGAGGTAAACATATCTAGGTCCGGTCTCCGTGTTATTATTAGCTCATGGGGATGATGAGAGTTGGGGATGGGGAGACGATTCCAAATGAGTCGACTCTTCGATTTTTTTAGCACCGCCTGAAGCTACAGATTTAAGATTCAAGAGTTTTATTGTCATGTGTACAGCAGAACAGACAGTTAAATAAGAATTAAATTCTTACTTTGCTGTTCCTCCATTCACCAATAGAAGAAGATAACAAAAAAAGAAATAATAAAAAATATACACCAAATATACAAATTATAATAATATAAGTTGAAGTAAATAAAAGTATTTTTATATATAGTTAAAAAATACAAAATAAAAGTTGTGTGTTTTTATGTGCAAGTATGAAGAGCAGCAGCCATAAAGTGCAAGTTGCAAGTAACAAATGTAAACAATAATCTTTTGTCCGAGTAGTGAATGTAAACAGTATTGTATGTAAACAGCAGTACGGTGAATGTAAACAGTATTGTATGTAAACAGCAGTACAGTGAATGTAAACAGTATTGTATGTAAACAGCAGTACAGTGAGTGTAAACAGTATTGTATGTAAACAGCAGTACAGTGAGTGTAAACAGTATTGTATGTAAACAGCAGTACGGTGAATGTAAACAGTATTGTATGTAAACAGCAGTACGGTGAGTGTAAACAGTATTGTATGTAAACAGCAGTACAGTGAATGTAACAGTATTGTATGTAAACAGCAGTACAGTGAATGTAAACAGTATTGTATGTAAACAGCAGTACAGTGAGTGTAAAAGTATTGTATGTAAACAGCAGTACAGTGAATGTAAACAGTATTGTATGTAAACAGCAGTACAGTGAATGTAACAGTATTGTGTGTAAACAGCAGTATAGTGAATGTAAACAGTATTGTATGTAAACAGCAGTACAGTGAGTGTAAAAGTATTGTATGTAAACAGCAGTACAGTGAGTGTAAACAGTATTGTATGTAAACAGCAGTACAGTGAGTGTAACAGTATTGTATGTAAACAGCAGTACAGTGAGTGTAAACAGTATTGTATGTAAACGGCAGTACAGTGAGTGTAACAGTATTGTATGTAAACAGCAGTACAGTGAGTGTAAACAGTATTGTATGTAAACGGCAGTACAGTGCGTGTAAACAGTATTGTATGTAAACGGCAGTACAGTGAGTGTAAACAGTATTGTATGTAAACAGCAGTACAGTGAGTGTAAACAGTATTGTATGTAAACAGCAGTACAGTGAGTGTAACAGTATTGTATGTAAACAGCAGTACAGTGAATGTAAACAGTATTGTATGTAAACAACAGTACAGTGAGTGTAAACAGTATTGTATGTAAACGGCAGTACAGTGCGTGTAAACAGTATTGTATGTAAACGGCAGTACAGTGAGTGTAAACTGTATTGTATGTAAACGGCAGTACAGTGCGTGTAAACAGTATTGTATGTAAACAGCAGTACAGTGAATGTAAACAGTATTGTATGTAAACAGCAGTACAGTGAGTGTAAACAGTATTGTATGTAAACAGCAGTACAGTGAGTGTAAACAGTATTGTATGTAAACAGGAGTACAGTGAATGTAAACAGTATTGTATGTAAACAGCAGTACAGTGAGTTTAAACAGTATTGTATGTAAACGGCAGTACAGTGAGTGTAAACAGTATTGTATGTAAACAGCAGTACAGTGAGTGTAAACAGTATTGTATGTAAACAGCAGTACAGTGAGTTTAAACAGTATTGTATGTAAACAGCAGTACAGTGAATGTAAACAGTATTGTATATAAACAGCAGTACAGTAAGTGTAAACAGTATTGTATGTAAACAGCAGTACAGTAAGTGTAAACAGTATTGTATGTAAACAGCAGTACAGTGAGTTTAAACAGTATTGTATGTAAACAGCAGTACAGTGAATGTAAACAGTATTGTATATAAACAGCAGTACAGTGAGTGTAAACAGTATTGTATGTAAACAGCAGTACAGTAAGTGTAAACAGTATTGTATGTAAACAGCAGTACAGTGAGTGTAAACAGTATTGTATGTAAACAGCAGTACAGTGAGTTTAAACAGTATTGTATGTAAACAGCAGTACAGTGAGTGTAAACAGTATTGTATGTAAACAGCAGTACAGTGAGTTTAAACAGTATTGTATGTAAACAGCAGTACAGTGAGTGTAAACAGTATTGTATGTAAACAGCAGTACAGTGAGTGTAAACAGTATTGTATGTAAACAGCAGTACAGTGAGTGTAAACAGTATTGTATATAAACAGCAGTACAGTGAGTGTAAACAGTATTGTATGTAAACAGCAGTACAGTGAGTTTAAACAGTATTGTATGTAAACAGCAGTACAGTGAGTGTAAACAGTATTGTATGTAAACAGCAGTACAGTGAGTGTAAACTGTATTGTATGTAAACGGCAGTACAGTGAGTGTAAACAGTATTGTATGTAAACAGCAGTACAGTGAGTGTAAACAGTATTGTATGTAAACAGCAGTACAGTGAGTGTAAACAGTATTGTGTGTAAACAGCAGTACAGTGAATGTAAACAGTATTGTATGTAAACAGCAGTACAGTGAATGTAAACAGTATTGTATGTAAACAGCAGTACAGTGAGTGTAAACAGTATTGTATGTAAACAGCAGTACAGTGAGTGTAAACTGTATTGTATGTAAACGGCAGTACAGTGAGTGTAACAGTATTGTATGTAAACAGCAGTACAGTGCGTGTAAACAGTATTGTATGTAAACAGCAGTACAGTGAGTTTAAACAGTATTGTATGTAAACGGAAGTACAGTGAATGTAAACAGTATTGTATGTAAACGGCAGTACAGTGAGTGTAAACAGTATTGTATGTAAACAGCAGTACAGTGAGTGTAAACAGTATTGTATGTAAACAGCAGTACAGTGAGTGTAAACAGTATTGTATGTAAACAGCAGTACAGTGAGTGTAAACAGTATTGTATGTAATCGGCAGTACAGTGAATGTAAACAGTATTGTATGTAAACGGCAGTACAGTGAATGTAAACAGTATTGTATGTAAACGGCAGTACAATGAGTGTAAACAGTATTGTATGTAAACAGCAGTACAGTGAATGTAAACAGTATTGTATGTGTGTTCAGAAGCCTGATGGCCTGTGAGTAGAAACTGTTGGTCAGTCTTGTGGTCCTGGACTTCACACTCCTGTAACGTCTGCCTGAAGGTAAAAGTGTGAAGAGTGTGTGCTGGGGGTGTGTACTGTCCCTGATTATGTTGTAGGCCCTCCTGGTGACCCTGGTGTGGTAGATGTTCTGCAGTGAGGGGAAGGCTGCTCCTGAGATGGACTGTGCAGTTTTGATCACACGCTGGAGAGCCTTTCTGTCCTGAGCAGTAGAGTTTCCATACCAGACGGTGATGGAGCTGGTAAGAACACTCTCGATCATACTCCTGTAGAATGTGCTGAGAATTTTGGCTGGCATACCAAATTTTCTCAGCCTTCTCAGAAAGTACAGTCGCTGCTGGGACTTCCTGATGATGATCTGAGTGTTGTGGGACCAGCTGAGATCCTCACTGATGTGAATGCCAAGGTTTTCACCCTCAGTCTCCCCTATGTACAGGGGTGTGTGTAGCTCTCGCTTCCTCCTTGGATCAGCGATGGGGAGACGATTCCAAATGAGTCGATTCTTCGACTCCTCATTTTGAGGCAGCCTTATACTTTTACTACTAAGCACACAGAGGTGGACATCTCTGGGTCCAGTCTCTCTGTTATTAGCTCACTGCCCAACACCGAAAGTTAACATGAACACCCTTAAATCAGAGCTGGGTGTCGATTCCAAATGAGTTGACTCTTAGACTCTTTGATTTTTGTTAAGTCTGGATATTTTAAATGTTATTTCTACCATGATGGTGCTTTGTGTGCAGTACCAGTTGAGCCTGGAGCCAACGGCGGCTCAGAGAGGAGATGCACTGAGCTATTAGTGTCCTCAGAAATGGGTAATTCTCACCGTATTCACACCATTTAATCGTTACTGTACGGTCCATTTAATGTACTGACATTTAATTAATGCTCAATACATCATACCAGTGGTCTCCAGCCCTCCTCCTGAAGATCTAATCTCCCAAACTGTTTAACTCCAAACTGTACCCACTAAGTAGTGCCAACACTACTTAACTCTAACACATTCATCTGATCCAGCCAATCAGGGACTTGGGAGGAGGAGGATTAGCTGGAGCAGGTGTGGCTGGACCTAGGCTCTACAAGAAGGTAGCACTCCATGACCAGAGCTGGAGACCACTGCATTAATCTAATCATAACAGCCACATCATTAAAACCATCTTCCTGTATCTCCACTCACTGTCCACTGTATCAGCTCCACTGACCATACAGGACCTCCACTCACTGTCCACTGTATCAGCTCCACTGACCATACAGGACCTCCACTCACTGTCCACTGTATCAGCTCCACTGACCATACAGGACCTGCATTTACTGTCCACTGTATCAGCTCCACTGACCATACAGGACCTCCACTCACTGTCCACTGTATCAGCTCCACTGACCATACAGGAGCTCCACTTACAGACTGTAGTTCATCTGATTCTCTGTATACTTTATTACTCTGTTCTTTAATGATCAGGACCCCCACAGGACCACCACAGAGCAGATACTATTAGGGAGGTGGGTCATTCTCAGCACTGCAGAGACACTGACATGAGGTCCCCCACTAATGATATCCAGCCAAGGTGCAACCTGTGGCCAGAAACGGACCCCTGATGCATACAAGAGCAGTGGTTCCCCACCCTGGTTCTGAGGAACCCCTTGCTGGGAACATTCTTGTGTTTTCCTGCCAAAGCCCACCCACTTCAGTTTAATAAGGGTTTGCTAATTAGCAGATTCGTTTGTTCAGGTGTGGCGGAAGCAGCGCAGACGGCAAGGTGGGCCAACAACAGGGTAGCAGTGTCTAACAGAGTGGATAGTATCTGCTCTGTGGTGGTCCTGTGGGGGTCCTGATCATTAAAGAACAGAGTAATAAAGTATACAGAGAATCAGATGAACTACAGTCTGTAAGTGGAGCTCCTGTATGGTCAGTGGAGCTGATACAGTGGACAGTGAGTGGAGGTCCTGTATGGTCAGTGGAGCTGATACAGTGGACAGTGAGTGGAGGTCCTGTATGGTCAGTGGAGCTGATACAGTGGACAGTGAGTGGAGGTCCTGTATGGTCAGTGGAGCTGATACAGTGGACAGTGAGTGTAGGTCCTGTATGGTCAGTGGAGCTGATACAGTGGACAGTGAGTGTAGGTCCTGTATGGTCAGTGGAGCTGATACAGTGGACAGTGAGTGGAGATACAAGGTTAATATGTTACGCCTCATTGGTGTACTTGAGTAGAAGTATTACTATTAGAAAATACTTTTTACTGAAGTACATGTACTTGAGTATACATAACTAGTTACTACCCACCTCGGCTGGAACTCTGTAATACAAGGTGCTTTGTGTGTGTATGGAGTTTAAAAGCGTGCACACAGACACACACGGACGGCCTCACTGGCGCCATCGTGTGGACGCACAGAGCCAGTACTGACGTCAATGACTTGAGGCACAAACTCTACACACCCCACGGCTTTTCAGACAATTTATTGTATTGCTTTTTGGTACCCCTTCTGTGACAAGAGGACAAAAATGCACAGCTGAGTAGTCAGACGCGTCCTGATGTCCTGGATCAGAAACCACAAAGACATTACCATTATTATTATTATTATTCCTGATACAGTTTTCTCCAGAGGCCAATGGGGGGGATTTAAAGTGGTCTATTCTGATGCTTGGACATACTATGTAAAACTTCTTTTGAGAATTGGAACGTTTAAACCGTGCAGAAGGACTATGTGCAAAGCCTGCTGCATCCAGTGAGCTCAAAATCCATGCGTCCCACAGAAACAGTTCTCAGGTCTGTAGCGAACACACAGATTTTGAAGCGAATGTGCAACAACAAGCTTTCCACATCAGTTCGGGTGAGATTTGTCGTAGCAGTACAAACTTTTAAAAGTCCTAAATCTGTACAAATCCTACATAGTACATCTCTCAGTGCTACGAGGGCTCCTGCCAAACAGCTTTTCTTTTTTATTTTAATGGAAGAGCCATTTCAGAGCATTCCTGTGGAAGAACCGCTTGAGCTTCTGACTTTACCGCCAAACAGTGTACAAACTGCACGCTACCTGGACGGGTACCAGGCGTATGCATTCTTTTTTTTTTTCCTTCTTTTTTTATTACAAAAAAAAAAAAATCCATATCATATCATACAACAAACTTATCATTTCACACTGTAACCGAATCAGGAGAGAGAGCGTGAGTGAAGGAGGACGACCAAAGCAAGAGAGAGAGAGAGGAGAGCCAAGATTTACCTGCTTTAACTAGATAATCCTGAATACGCTCTACAACAGCTGCTGTTCTAACTGCCTCACACCAGAGATGGGGAGCGGGTGTCGGGTGGGACGTCCCATGAATGCTTTAGGTGAAGGAAGGAGAGGAGACTCCAGATCAGTGGTTCCCAACCAGGGCCCTGCTCACATCAGCCTTTTCCCACTGCAGTAACCTGGAAAAATGTTTGTGTGTGTATATATATATATATTTATATATATATATCCTACGATTAAAACACACCACTATATGAACAGGTTTATCAATGCTTACAATAGCACTGCGCCCTTGTGCTGTGTGTTAATGTTGGAGTGGAGCTGAAAATGGATTACAACACTGCCATCTAGTGGTCAGAGGTTTAAACACAACACACAATGATTCACTGTCTGCCAGAATCTGTGTATCGATACTGTGTTTTTGAGAATTGATACAGTATCAAGAAACAAAATATCCCGATATTTGATATTTTCTTACACCCCTAATATATATATATATATAGGGGATCACAAAGCAGGACTGGCCAGCTTTATATATTTTCAACAGTGGAGATGTAAACAAAGTCTTGGTAGCAGTGTTGGTGATGGGACCCAGACGTCAGAAGCATGTCAAGTCTCTAAAATCCACCAATCATACACATTCTGAGGTCAAGACATTGTTTATGGCTGCTTTGCGTGAAGCTTTTGGCCTAAAATGCACTGTATTTACTAAAACATCATCGCTGTACAAAGAAAAATCATACATCTTTAGGTCAATCTATATTTTCTAAACACGACAGCTGCTGTTCTTTCCTCTTAAGATTTCATAATGGACCAATAGAAATGCTCCAAATTCCCTTGGAGTAAAACCTCTTTACATTTGAACATTTTTGTTTTCTCCTGTAAATCTACTATTTGTTTTATAGTGGAAAGCTATATAGACATACTTCACAACTTTAGATTTTACAATTATCAACGATACATATATATAAAAACTCAAGTTCATTGGTCTTACTGTATATTGGCCACATTTGGATGGTAATGACAGACAACCAAAATCAAATCAAACCACTCTGAAGGACTTTGTTTACATCTCAACAACTGAGTTATGACTACAATTCACTCTGTCCCATAAGAGCAGAGATCAAGTACATCCCTCACTGGAGTCTAGAGGTGCTAATCCACGCAGGACAGTATCAGGAACCACTGAGCGAGAGGCTTAAGTCAAGGTTAGCTCCTTGTACGCAATCCCCAAACGTTCCCCCTATGGCAAACGATGAATCTACAGTCAGCTTTGAGGAACAGCATCATCCAACAGGGGTCTTCCCCATCGCTGCACCCAGCCCCGACCGCCTCACGTTCCGAAACCAACACAGTCTGTGCTCCAAACACT
Source organism: Megaleporinus macrocephalus (assembly GCA_021613375.1). Lineage (NCBI taxonomy): Eukaryota > Metazoa > Chordata > Actinopteri > Characiformes > Anostomidae > Megaleporinus > Megaleporinus macrocephalus. Next base: position 3,661,241 of record CM038706.1, on the reverse strand, counting down.
CCACAACTCGTTTTATGCCGTTTTTATTTTTTTTCCATATAAATTACGCTTAAAACAGAAGTGAGGGGTGGGGTGGGGGGGGAGAAAGGTGGGTTTGGTTGGTTGTTGACTACGAGGTTCGCCTTTTCCTTTGCACAGTTAATGAACCCAACGGTTTGCAGCGCGCTGCCTTCAGACACGTTTCACAACAGGGCGTTTGTGTTGTCTAGTCTTTTCAGTTAGAGAGTAGTCATCAGCAAGATTAAAAAAAACAAAAACAAAAACAGTAAGATGGCCATTTTATTCTCCTTCTCCTCCCCACCGCCCCCAATCCTCCCTCCCTCGCCCCCTCCCTCCCCCACCCCGCCGACACCGTCATCGTCTCTCGGTCCTGATTGTGATTTCGGCCAGTAGAGGAGAGCGCAGGGAGTTCAGCGCGCAAACGAGTGGTCGAAGGCAACCGTCTGGGGTGTTTTTAAAAATGCCGCCGTTGCCCCACCTCATGTTCCGCCCCCTCCTCCCTCAGCCCCGCCCCGTTTCAGGTGTTCACATGTCATTGGCTAGCTCTTCCGTCTCTGTGGAGATGTCACCGTTGACCGCGATCTTCATGTTCTCCTCGTAGCCCGGGGGCATGAAGGCCAGCGTGTACGGGTAGATCTTATGACACTCTGCTCGGTACGATTCGCTCGTCTCCGCGGCGTCTCCGAGGCTGCCGTCACGCAGGCTTTCCAACACATCTGTACAGATCTGAGAACAGAGAGAGAAGCAGATTGAGGTCATTTAAGGGGGCAGATATGAACACGGAACTGATCACTGGGGTCTAAAAGAGCTGATCTTTGTTATATCACAATAAGGAATCAATGTCAGAGCTTTTTTTGATGGGAATTTTAAAATATTACGAATTCAGCCATAATATCACCAAAGCAAATAGTACAGGGAGAAAAACAGAAGGTTTCTGAGTTTAAGTGATCGTATCAGTGCAGAAAAACAATCTGCAGGTTAGAGGTACTATAGGACCACCACTGCAAACCACTAGCCTATGGTACGAGTCTCAAATGAAGATAAATCCTGAACCTGCTGCTTAATTGAGTCTTCATTCATTCAATCAACATCTAAACTGCTTATCTTTTTGGGTTGCTGAGGGACGGGGGTACTGGAACCTATCCCTGTGGTCACTGGGAGGAAGGCAAGAATCACCATGTACAGGCTCAATTCAGAAGGTATTTATGGAAGTGATGTATTGATTCCTCCTCCTTTGATACTTGGAGTAAACAACTGAGTGAGTAAACCACCTGGTATGGCCCTAGATATGGCCCTACAATAATATCACAATATTTTATGGTATTTTTGCGATAACGATATTCTTGGTGATATGACAAAACATTGAATTAAAAAATAAATAAATTCAAGAATACACTATTGCAACAAAATGAAAATTAAATTGTATTATTACAATATGATATGGCACACCCCTAACTGAGATATTAAAAAATACAAGAATTTTCATCAGATTGTAACAGAAGTCAATGATTCAGAATGTCTCGATACTAAATAATGCACTCCAAATATCTCCATATATCCAAAACTGAAGTAAAGTGAATGATACTGGAGATAAACTCTGTTTCTAGTAGATATATAATGGGAAATGAGAAAAGTGTGAATGTTTCTTTTTCTAAAAACAGTAAAAGTAGTACCTGATGTGATAATTAGTGATGGGTGATATGGTACGATATTTCAGGGTATAATATCGTTCACCATATTCAAAAATGTTGCCGATATTATTGTGTACGATAAGATATGGCACACCCCTAGTGTAAAATGAGTGGTATGTACCTTCATAATTATTAAAATATAGTTCCTTTTTAAATTAGGTTAGACTGGCTAGCTTCTTCCATGTCCAAAAAGTATGGCTGCAAATAAACTACGTTTCATAGTTAAGGTCCTAATCAGAGCTCACTGGAGTCTTTTGTTTGGCTGGTTGAACTGGAGTTGAATGCCCTCTAATTTGAGAAATTTTAGAAACCCTGTTCTCTGGGTGACTTACACTACACATTTGAAGAGACCACTGTGTCTGAAACTGATAGCACTTCATAGAAACAGTCTGGTTTTTTATAAGCTTTGCTAAAACCTTCCACTGAAGATATAAGCAGGGTGTGGATGTACATGGTAGGACAACTACCATGTGTATAGCCAATTATCCAACCAGCCATCCATTACCATCTGCTTTATCCCATTAGAAGAGGGTAAGGAGAGCAGAGAGACTTATTGGGATTTCACTTCCTAACATACAGGACATTGCCACAAATTGCTGTCTAACCAAAGCTCAGAACATAAACAGATATCCTTCCCACCCCCACTTGAGGGGTATTAGTTGATACCGGTTGTATTTCTGATACTCAGTACAAATAAATGAGCACAAGGGCAAGCTGCTCTACAACATTTCCAATCAGTTCATCCATCACCTGCAAATGGATCTGTACATGAACTAAGCTCACCAACACTATGGGGTTTTTCTCCCCATCATCTGATTTTCCTCATTAAAATCAGACATTCTTGGGCTCAATCCTGGTTCTGGAGAGCTCAGACCTAACACAGCATGTTCTAATATATTTAGATGCCCCTGAAGGCCTTCATCACCAGGATCAGGCGTGTTGGATTAGGGGTGAAGGAGGGTGATAGACCAGCAGGACCAGTATTGGACACATTTAGTGAAACGCTGATTTCCTAAAGATGTACTGAATTATGGTTGTTTTACAACAGGTTGGTCTAAGTGTTTATCCTCTCAGCTGCTGCTGTGCCTGGCATGTACCTGAATGCTCCTGTTGTTTAGTGACACGTCCAGTGCTGTAGCAAGTTCCACGGCCTTCTTCTGTGTTGGCGGGTCTAAGTAGAACATGCTTTTGGCAGCTTTAAGTGAAAATACAGGAGAAAATCATAAAAGTACAGGTTAGTCTGTTTATTTAATTAATTAATTAATTTATATTAAAACCACCTCCTTACATCTACACACATCGTCTGTTTTAATCAGCTCCACTTACCATATAGACTGTACAGACAGTAGTCCATCTGATTCGCTGCATACATTGTTTATCCCCTTTTACCCTGTCCTTTAATGGTCAGGCCCCCACAGGACCACCACAAACTGTACTATCGTCTCCGACTTTACATCTACACTGTGGACCAACAACAAGGTAGGAGTGTCTAACAGAGTGGATAGTAAGTGGACACACTGTTTAAAAACCCAAGCAGCACTGTCTGATCCACTCACACCAGCACCACGTCAGTGTCACTGCAGTGCTGAGAATGACCCACCAGCCAAATAGTATCTGCTCTGTGGTGGTCCTGTGGGGGTCCTGATCATTAAAGAACAGAGTAATAAAGTATACAGAGAATCAGATGAACTACAGTCTGTATGTGTGTGTGTGTGTGTGTGTGTGTGTGTGTGTGTGTGTGTGTGTGTGTGTGTGTACGTACCTGCTAATCGGTGAGGGATGGAGTCAGAGTGCTTGCTGAGGAAAGCTTGGTTGAAGCTCTTGGCATTGCTGTCACCAAACAATCGGGAGATTTCCTGCTTCAGAACCGTGCGGACCGGTTCCGCCAAGTCCTTAGCCTCTGATACTGCCAATCACAAACAAGATCACATCATGATATGACATCATAGCAAACAAGCTACCGCATATAATGATCAGCAAGGCTGGAAACCAGTGGACTGTCAATCAATCAGGAGCCTAACCAGTCGTCTGGTAGGATTACCTCTTTTGAAGAAGCGCACTAGACATTGGTGAAGCCACGGGTGATTAGGGTCTATAGCAAAGGCCCGCTTCACTGACTGCAACATTAACAAGAACTTTTCTGAAAGATAAAAGAGAAGAGAGGTTTTAATTACAACTTCTGGAAAAGTTCTGACTATTATGCTCCAACATCTACATTCACAGAAGATTTAACTACAATCAGTTTCATGTAGTACTGAATTCTTTCTATTCACCTTTTCTGAAGTAGATCTCGAAGGCCAGGAGGTGAGTCTCTATCTTATTCTTCACCAGGGTTTTTAGAGGAATTAGGAACTTCACAGCCTCGTCTAAAGGATTTTCCACCTGTAGAGAGACATCAAGTTAGAAGTTCCCTTTTAGCTACTACACAGACTTTACAAACACAGAGTTCCTCTTTTTCTTCTTTACTGACTTTAAAGGTATATACAAACACATGAATACAGTACGATGAAGGTTTTAGTCACTTGGGGACAGTATTATATTTAAAAAGATTTTTTTTTCCAGACAGGAATTTAATAAGGATTTTAAATAGTAATCAGTATTAATAGAGTAAGTAGTGCTTTTCCATACGTCAGTGTGTTTATTTAACCCTTTCCAAGCTTCTTCTAAACAACCCAGTATTATTATCAGTTCTCATCTAATACCTGCTTTGACTGCTCAGTACTTCATTAAGCTAAATCAAGATTTGCTGCTGAAGGAACTGAATACATTCATACAATGTCTGGGGCGTCCAGGAGAAATCTGGAACCTAACTTTGTTCTTCAAACTGGATCAAGATCTGATCTACTTCTCTCACAATAACATATTCATGTTACTTTGTATTGTATGTATGATTATTTACATGTGTTCTTATCAGATCTGCTGTTCTTACTGGAGAACACACACTTATTGATCAGGTAAAGGCTTTTAAAGTGTCTACACACACCTTAGCTAGTTTTTCTGGTATGAGTTCTTCTTTGGGTCCTCCGATCTCCTCGTCATCATCCTCCTTCTTTTTCTTCTGGTTCTTCAGTTGTTTCTCTTTCTCCGCGTTCTTCTTCTCTTCTTCCAGCTGAGCTTTTTTCTGCGCTCGCCGCTGCTTATTTCGCAGCTTCTTCAGCTCTTTGTCTGACAGGTTCCCTACGGGACACACACATACACACAACCACACAGTGACCTCCAGCCCTCACTCTGGCTGAAACGCTTGCGTGTCTGGACCTTTGAGCATGAGTTCTTACCGGTATCAGCCTGTAGCTCCTTGCTGTCATCAGTAAGTGGGTTATCATGCAGGTTGAGGTAGATTTGGATGGCGGTGCTTGCAGCTTTGTAGTAGAACGGATGCATGCGCAACACATCCTCCAGCTTGAGCAGGTCTACATAGGAGCGAAGAGTCATCTTCCGCATGCAGTATGTGTGGAAGTCAAACTGATCGTCTGTTATCTCCACAAAGTGCTACAGAAGAAGACACAGGGTTGTGTTCAATGTAACCAATCAAGCTCTGGAAGTTCAAACACCAAAAGGTCTCTATATCTATACACACACACATATATATATATACATATATATATATATATATATATATATATATATATATATATATATATATATAACCACTGTAACATGAGTGTAACATATGGTGTGCTACTGTTTTAGAAGCCATAACAGTCAGTGGCCAATTAGAACGCAGCAATTTGTATGACTGGCACTAAGCTGCTGCGAAACCCAAATTCCAAACTATAGAAAGAAATCTGAATATCGCCGCTGTCCAAAGGAAAAAGAATATCTTTGAAGTCTTTACTTTTAATGTGAGTCAATAGGACCAGAGCTATTTTGGAGCATATCTATTAGGGGTGTAAGAAAATATCGAAAATATTAAACTTATTTCATTTGGTGATACTGTAGCGATTCTCAAAAACACAGTATCGATACACAGATTCCTGTCAGACAGTGAATCATTGTGTGTTGTGTTTAAACCTCTGACCACTAGATGGCAGTGTTGTAATCCATTTTCAGCTCCACTCCAACATTAACAAGCAGCACAAGGGTGCAGTGCTTTTGTAAGCATTGATAAATCTGTTCATACAGTGGTGTGTTTTAAAAGTAGGATTTGAAAAATCACAATATATCACTTTACTTGCAGTATCGCAATATATGGCGATAAAGTGAATCGTGAGCGCTATATCGCAATACGTATTGTATGGCCAGGTTCTTGCTGATAAACAGCCCTAATATCTATTGGTCCATACATCAAGATTATTATTATTTATTTATTTATTTATTTATTTTTACACAATGTAAACGGCAGCTGTCATGTACAAATGACTGAAATCAAAATAAAAAAAACAACGATATATGAACGCAACTGCACTGGCTGTTGGATGATTTTAACACTTGCTCATTATTCACGCTACTTTTCATGACAACACTGGGCCGGCCATCTTTGTTTACTTTGTGTTAGAACTTCCGGTGTGCTCGTGAATACGTTAATACTAATTACAAGCAAAACGACAACAAACATATAAAATGAATAGCATAACATGTTCAGTTAGAGGGAGTCAATAATTATAAGAAGAGGAAAACTTGACTTGAACAACAGAGTTACGAACACAGCACATAAAGATCAGGTGTTATTAACCTCGGAGGAGACAGTGTTGTAACATTAGAACTTCTTACTGTCTCTCTGGTCTCCTCCCATGTAACTGTATTTATTTTGGTTAGCTGAGCGGTGGGTTGATTTGTCAAGTAAACATTACCTCAACTGTTCAGGAAGACATTTAGATATTATCTCAGTTCTGACTGACTCACAGAAAAAAAAAGCGCACTTACTGAACAGTAAAATAACAGACCAAAAATAATATTTCAATATTTTCTGTAATTTTGTCAATAAACGATATTTTGCATTATATAAAAATGTGTTTGTAAAAGTCTATAGTATATTTTACTAGCTTAAACAAGGACATTAATATCCATCCCTCCATCATTTTCCACTATATCCCGCTAGTCGGGGTCACGGGCTGGCTGGAGCCAATCCCAGCATCATTTTTTAGTGAATGACTCACTGAAGTTTGCTAAGTGTGTGTTTTGACAGACACCTTAGCTGGTTTAGGGCTGTCTTGGACTGTGTGCTCCCAAATCTCTTCATACTCCTCATACTCTCTTCACACTCCTCATACTCTCTTCATCATACTCTCCTCATACTCTGTGTGGTGGTTTGTTGGGAGATGATGGAACAGGTTAGCTGTGGAGAGATCTTTAACGACTGCTTTCTTACAAAGTCTGTAAACTGACGTCTTCTGAGCAACGTCAGTCTTTTCAGATCCAGAGCAGCTCCACACGAGTGAACATGATCCTCATCTAGGAGTTAAATCTAAGGAGGTAGACTGCGAGGCTGGTGGTGTCTGAGTTTCTTCCCCTGTTTACTCATTTTCAGCTTTAGGTGTGTTGTTTAGGCATCTATGCTAGCTTTAGTCTATGGGCAGGGGTATGGACACTCTCAGCAGCCTGTACTAAAGCTTATTAACAATGTTTGTCGCACACCCGTGCTTGGTCTATAATCAGGTTGCTGTGACTCTTAACCTGCACTCATAAAGACAGTGCAATGAAGCGACACTGCAATGAAGCAGCAGGTCACTTTCTCTCCGCCAATGTGAAATATGTTGTTTTTTGATGTTTTGTGTTTCTAGATAATTGTTCCTATTAGAGACGGAAGAGAAACTCATCATCAAAATGTCAATGTCAAATTTCCCCGTCTTATATACTGACTGCACAGATAGTAACGCACTACGCAGGGATGAAGTTTATAGACCAGCAGTTTCCCTCCAGGATTTTTATTCTTAGCAGGAAAACATCCGATTCAATACAGCAAAGAACGCAGCATTTGCTTGGCGTCACTGAAGCTACGGCAACCAAAAGTCAGCTCGAGTTTAGAAAGGTGATGAGTGATTTGGGCAATAAGAGGCGATAAGTAGCTGCCGGTGTGAACGCAGGCTAAGTCTAATCCACTGTTTGTGCATGAACGCTGTGTTTGTTTGGCAGTAACTTTCACTAAAAGCATATGAGCGGCAGAAAAACTCACCCTCTCGATCTCGTGACACTTCTTCAGCGCGTCTCCGTATTTCTTCATGGATTTATATGCCAGTGCACACTCAGTCTGAAACCACATACACTGCATCTCGTTCAGGTTCTCTACTGCAGACGCTCCCTCCTGAAACAGACACAGAAGAACCGGAATTACTACAGTACAGCTCCAACATCTCTCACTCTCTCTCACTCTCTCTCACTCTGAACCTATGAGATGATTCAAACTCTACATCACCACCTCCTGAACTAGTATATCTATGAAACAAGTTCAAGCCGAGCTTCTTATTGTATACTGTCATATAACTTGATTAGCTCTGTCCTTCACTCTCTCTCTCTATCTGGGGTCGACCAGAGGAGAACGGTCTCTCTCTCTCTAGGCGGGGTCAACCACAGAAGAACGGGTTCCTCCTTGAGCCTGGGTTCCTCTCAAGGTTTCTTCCTCCTACCAAGGACACCCTTTCTTATGTTTATATGTTTATACATGGACTCTTTTCTTCCTTTCCATCTTCCTCTTTGGTTCATCTTTTCTTTCATGAACTTTTACATTTTCTGTAAAGCTGCTTTGCGACAACACTGGTTGTAAAAAGCGCTACACAAATGAATGTTGATTGACTGATTGATTGATTGACTGACTGACCGACCAAGGGGGGAAAGAGAGAATTTATTACCGGCCATATAAACACCTACAAATAACATCTGAATTAATAATCACTATCTATTACCTATATATACTTCCCTGCTCTCAATACTTAGTAGTTCCCAACTGAGAACAGACTCAGCTTTTACTGAAATAAACAAACATCCCTCTCTTATGTAAATAATACCATCAGTGGTGATTTATTATTGGGTGTAGGCCTCTGTTGTTTTCTTAATGCTGTTGCTTAACGACAAAGAGAAACCAAATTCACATCCTGCGTGTTGCAACGTGGAAATGAACACAATCAGCTCACATAACCACAATAAGGCAGTTGTGTAATTGTGACAAGCCTTCCACTATTAATATGGGGACAATTGCTATTTTTGTTTATTTAAAATCCTTATAATAAATAAATAAATAAATAGACGGATAAACAACCTCTCTTTCTTAGCTAGGAATCCTGATTGTTAATAAATAAATAAATAAATAAATAAATAAATAAATAAGTAAATAAATACATAGACAGACAGATAAACAACCGCTCTTTCTCAGCTAGGAATCCTGATTGTAAATAAATAAATAAATAAATAAATAGACAGACAAACAACCGCTCTTTCTCAGCTAGGAATCCTGATTGTAAATAAAGAAATAAATAAACAGACAGACAAACAACCTCTCTCTCTCAGTAAGGAATCCTGATTAGGTTATGGCTGAAATTACCCGCGTGAACTTGGAGCACATCTCCTCGGCCTCTTTGACCAGACCTGCTTTGAGAAGGTACTTGGCGCATTTGGAGTTAATGAAACGGTCAGCAGTGTCCAGCGCTTGGGCTTCATCCATCCAGCGTGCAGCCTCTCGGATGTTCCCAGCATGCTGTAGGCACGAGAGAAGGACGTTCATGAGATAAGAAAGGCAGAATGGTGTTTGTACATATAGATACTAAAGGCAAGTTACATTAAAAAAAAACTTCTCGTTACACAGGATAATAAATGCTAATTGTATGAACTGTATGATGTGATGGCTTTAGCTGAGAAAGTCATGTACAGCATTGGTTTTAGTTGGTACTCAAAAAAAACAGCACTCTCTGACAACTACTTATAGGCTGGGTATCACCACTGATTTCCCAGATCGGTTAGATCCCGATTCACAAGGTCCCAATTCAATTCAATTTCCGATTCGATGCAATTCAATATCGAATCATTTAGGGATATTTCAGTTACAATAATATGTTTTGTTTGAATATGAAAAGAGATTTTCAGAGAAATAATGTGGTAAATGTACAAGGAACACTCAACCTACCATTACTAAAAACATTAGTGTTTATATGTTTATATACCGACGTGGGGGGGCTGGAATGCTAATTTTAAAGATCGATCTCGGGTTTATACGAATCAATATCGGATTATTCAAATGAAGATCAATTTGAATCGAAAAATCGATTTATTTAAACACACCCCTACTTATAACTATGATGTGTTATGAAGTATTTACAGTGTTCAGTCTGTCTGGTTAAGTGTGTTCATACCTTATATATCTTAGCTTTCACTAGAAACAGTTCAATGAGGGTCGGCGTGCTTTCTATTGCCGCATTGATGTACTCAAGCGCCAGCGTCTGCTGACCGATCTGATCGTAGTGCTGCGCCAGGAAGTACTGCACCCATAGTAACGTGGTGGGTGGCTCCTCCTTCCCATCGTCTATCCATACAAAACAAAAAAAAAAAAAAAAAATCAACACAACAAACAGAAAAGAAGCAGTAACAGTGGATCTGATCAAACACACCTAAAGAGTCGTGTGGGAGTTCTTACCGTTTTGATTGAACATTCGGCAGCTGTTTAAACAGGTTTCAAATCCTACGACTAACTCTTCAATTATTCCCACCTGCAAACAAAAACAACACAATGTCAAACAAGCAATCGCTCCATTCAAGAATTTCAATGCTGGCTTTGCTCAAATTGATAAGGTCCCAGCATCTGCTTCTCTGTTGGAGGGTCCAGGAGAAACCTGTTTTTGGTCCTACAGAGCAATGTTTATGTGGTTAAACAGGAACATGTAGACCACGCTATTGGTCATCTTATGTACTCATAGCATTAAAAGAAGACTAGATTGCACAGCATGTGACAATTAACCCTTTAACGTTCATCTCAACCTTTCAGTAGGTGACGTACCTTCATTTTTTGCCATCAGAACCAACAGTGCCAACGTTTCTCTGTAAACTCTGACACCCTGGTCTCAATCATGTCTCAGCTGCATTGACTTTTATAGGCCTGCCTTCCTGCTACTTCAGGCCCTTTTGGGTACACCTGGCCGCGTCGTTATCTCCTGGGTGGGTGGAGTGGTTCTCGAATAGAAGTTCTTAAGATAACGCTGCAGGGTCTTGTTCATAAAAAGCCCCAAATGCCAGGGGTCACAAAGACATGACCTTCCTGTGAGCTCTGCAGCCTTCTTGGCCATCTGTAAGCATATGCTTTTAACAAATGCTATGGTTTATTTAAAAAAATCCCAACATAGGGCACAATTTAATCATCATATGGAGCAGGTGAAGCCAGTGTTAAAGCATACACTTTTGATGTTCTCATAGCATAACGCCATTCAGCAGAGGGACTTTAAGAGGGGCTAAGAGCATCCACTCAATAGATACGTCTTTAATCTTGTCGCCCATTGAGGAAGCAGCAAGTACATCATGTGGACTGGTTTTAGTGGAATTTTTGAAGGTAAGCATACTTTTTCCCAACATATTATAGTTTCAGAGGTCTTGATGAACAGATGTATGTCAATAAGTCAAATAATGGTAAAATATTAATAATAAAAAAAACATGCATTACCAAATGGTCTACTTGGGTTTTTTTTTTTATCATTGCTGTCCAATAAAAAACAAGCATCTCCAAAATTGTAACTTTACAGAAGAGACCAAAAACGTACTCTACTTTCAATGTAAGGCAAAGAAACCAGATTTTTTTCCAAGCTGTTTTGGAGCACTTCTATTGGTTCATTCATCATGAAATTTTCAGACAATGTAAACGACCACTGGCGTGTTCAAATAATGTAGAAAACTCAAAAGCGACAAAAATAGAGATACATGTTTGTCATTGGACAGCGACGTTATGTTATAGGTATATATGCTTTGTTAATGTAATTAGAATTATTCTAAATACGCCCAAACAAGTAAAAAAATACTAAAAGCCCAACGCTTTTTTTTTCTTGATGAGGATGTTTCAGTAACACACCTGTTCACACAGATGATAGACACATTTAATGCCACTTATGACTTAATGTTTTATAAATAGCAAGTCCTGGACCGATACAGACATTAAACAAAAACCAAAACAATTTTTGGCCTCTGTTATCTCTTTTATTTGAGATATTTGTCTTGGTATCTCTGCGTCCTTACCTTGTCTTTGTCCTGGTAGAGGGGTTTGAGAGTTGTAAAGACTGGTGGACAGCCTTTGCTGAAATTCATTCTTAAATATTTATCCAGACATTCCCTAAACTTCTCTCCTATAATAAAACAGAAAAAACTTACTATAGTGAAGAATCCTGGATAGCGTTTACTATCACACACACACGAAAGCAGTTAGAAGTTGGAGGACCATGAGATACTAACCAGAAAGAAAGTTCAACGGTAGTCTGCGAGGCACCAGGCCTTTGGGGTACTTCACCCAGGCCTCCTCATAGATCTTCAGCCTTTCTTCTGTTGTGGCTATGACAGAAAAACAACAGATAAGAAAGAAGAAATACGGTCATACAGTTAATTGGATAAGTTTCAGAAGGTTAGGCTTTAATTGATTTTAATGATATTCAATAAAGCAGCTGCTTGTTTTTGGGTTTGTCTCTGTTGATTTCTCCCCACATTCTCATACAGACATACTCAACCTAATCAGTCCTGTTTTAAAAGAGCTGCACTGACTATCTGTATCTTCTAGACCAGACTTTAAACTTCTGTACTCGTCTATAAACTCTAAATAATCTAGAACCTGTTCCATCACAGAACGTCTGTCTGTTTATGTTCCAGCTGCTGATCTTAGATCTGCAGATACTGACCTTCTGTATAAACACCTTCAGTAACATACAGAGAACCTGGAGACACTCTTTCAGCTCTTCTGCTTCTAAACTGTGGAGCTCAGTTCAGCTTCTATTAGACAGTCCAGCTCAGAGGCACGTTTACTACACGTTTATAAACATCTCTGTAACTCATATATATATATATATATATATATATATATATATATATATATATATATATATATATATATATATACACATATATATATATATATATATATATATATATATATATATTTTTTTTTTTTTTTTTTTTTTTTTTTTTTTTTGAGGGAGGGAGGGGGTATATTTTATTTTAAACATAACTAATTAAATAAAATAAATAAATAAATAAGAACAACTGAACTGAAATATGTCAAATTTAAGGTTGCTTTGAAGTGAAAAATGGTAATTAATTTGTTGTAAACTATAAACAGAGTGCTGCAGCCTTATCGTCAACCACTTTCACTGCAAGTTTGATTCTGAGAAATGCCACGGCCATTAGTCCTCCGCATCAGCCTCTTAGCCACTGTAATCAAATTGTTGTGGAGGCACAGATTTACGCCCCTGATGACGGTATTTAGCCCCTCATTTGTGACTGATATAGCAGATGTGAATACCGGGCTTGAGTGCTTTCTCCAGGCCGTGGTAATAGGACCAGTTCTCTGGGTTTCTCTCCTGCAGTCTTCTGTACACATCAGCAGACTCCTCAAAGCGGCCCAGATTCAGGAACAGCTCTCCTACACAAACAGCACATACCATCATCAGAAGAATCAGAATCAGAAATACTTTATTGATCCCACGGGGAAACTGCAGTTATTACAGTAGCAGCTGGTTATGAAGAAGAATAAACACTAATAATAATTTACAACAAAAAATAAATTTTTAATATGTACACATATATAAAGTCTTATAATACAATAGAAGAATAAAATTAAATGTAAAGTGACTGTGGCTATAATAATAAGTACAGATATACTGTATACAGCAGTAGGAGTTTAGAAGTAAGAAGTTATTGAACATTTGAGTTGTTGCACAACAAATTATTGTTCTATTGTTCATCAGCCTGTGTGAGCGTTTTCTCTTTCATTATTATAATAACACAAATCTACATAACCAACAAACACACACAGTAAATCTGGAGATTTGCAGTCAAGCAGTGTTGGGAGGTAATTTCAGATTCCTGTCCTCACCTTCCGTATGACTGTTGAAAGTCAGGAATGAAGGATGCATGGCTTACGTTTTCCTGTTTGTCTACACTTTGACTAGTCAGGATGGTATTTGTATGGATTACGGGTAGGGGTGTGTTTAAAAAAAAATTCATTTAAATAATCCAATATCGATTTGTATAAACCAGAGATCGACCTTTAAAATTAGCATTACAGCACCCCCTAGCTGCGCGTGCTAGCTCTGCTGTTTGCTGATACTCACTGCATTCAGCTGCGTGCAGTGTTGTATCAGATTAGTGTGTTAAATGTCTTTGTCTTGGTTCCTCAGCGAGACACACTGATTTTACTAATTTAAAAACGTCCTGGATGAATCTGCTTCACATACGGTAAACACTACCAGACGGACATGTTTTCTATCAGCGCTTTCTTTTTCGCAAGGCCGCTGCTTTAGTCAGTCTGTGGAAAATGAAAGGGTATGTATTTCCACCTAGTGGTTCAGATAGGAATTGCAGGGAGCTGGCTGGAGGGGGTTCTCCTCCTCCTGGATGAAACGCTAGCTGGAAATACAGAAATTAGGCTCATTTGTTTAACGCCATCGATTGGCTCTCGGGATCTGCTACATTGGAGAAATATCAGTTGATACCGATACATAGCCGATCGATCCTTCCATCTCTAATATAAACATATAAACACTAATGTTTTTAGTAATGGTAGGTTGAGTGTTTCTTGTACATTTACCACATTAGTTCTCTGAAAATCTCTTTTCATATTCAAACAAAACATATTTTTGTAACTGAAATATCCCTAAATTAATCGATATTGAATCAAATCGGAAATCGAATTGAATTGATCCAGGAAATCCGTGGCGATACCCAGCCCTAATTAGGGGTGCACAATATACCGCTGGTTAACCGTTCTGAGATGCTCATATGACAGAAATCAGTAATATGCAAACAAACCCTTTATTCAAATTGCGATGATTAATGTTGTGAGCACCTTTATCTTGTATAGCTTACAATTTTGGGCCAAACACAATTTAGAGTATTATTTTATTGTGCTTTGAGGTTTACTGCAGGGTACATGGCAAGTATAATGCGCAGCAAGATGGATTTCCCTCGTAGGGGCTGGGCTTTCCATTCATTTCACTGACTTCAGTATATACGGAGCCATTAGGCTTGCTAGAAATAGCATACGCATACTGGAGAGTTTTCTTATGGGGCAGTCATGGGCTGAAGGTCAGGGAACTCTGGACCAAGAGGACATAACTGAGGTGCCCTTAAAGGGAACCCCGGCTGGTAACACATGTAAGCATGGTGAAATGACTCTAAATTATTAAACACGTTGTTAAAAATCACTAAAAGTATCAGATTTATTAGATTTTCTGTAAAATCCGCTGCACGTGGGTCTCCATTGTTGTATCTACTGACGTGATCAGCGGGTAGTGACGTCAAATGGTTGCAGTAACCGGTCGTCACGCTTGAGCACAGCTAGCTACTAAACATGCTACTGTTCAGTCTTTACAGTTTGAGCTAGAACTCAACATTTCTGACATCAGCGGTGACATCACACACCACGTTAGTGTAAATGGTGAACAGAGAGGGTGGAGGAGAGAGCGGACACAGTGCTGGAGTTGTTGTGAAGCTGTGTGTTGGTGTTGACGGAGAAGGAGAGTGTCTGTTAAAGGAGCTCCGCTTTCTAGCAGGAAACATTCACGCTCAGTAAACAGCTAGATACACTGAACGGGAGTGTCTCTGAGCTTCACACTCCTTTATTAGTGAAGTAGTTTGTTCACTACTAAGACTGTACTTTCACCTTCAGGATCCACAAACGAGGAGAAGCAGCTGACGCTAACGCTAAACGTTCTCAGGAGAGAATCCAGCGCATGTTCACGTCCACGGTTCTTCTCGCGGTTCTCCATAATCTGGAGCTTTTGGACTTCCTGTGTGGGGAAACTGTGACACTGCATTGTGTTTTAGTCTAAGCTTAAAACCAACAGCCTCCGTCAAGTCTCTCTCCAGTGGTGGTCTACTGAACCACTCAAACTCATCCAGACTGAAGTGAGGAGAGCAGAGCGGGGGTCTTTGGGTAGCTGTGTTGGTCCACACGCTGCTTCACTAACTATTCTCCTTGTTTATGTTTGTGAAGCTGTTTAGACTAATATCAGTCTTCACACTGCCTTTCACTGAAACAACATCAACAACACAATGTACATGGTTTTCTTTAAGCTAGTAACTAACATTCACTCCTTCACACCACAGTCCAGTTTAGCACTGACACCATCTGACCTCATCTACCCAGCAGGCATTGCACGTACAGAAGTACTATCTGTGTCCATATGTTACATATTTAGAATAAAAGAGTTAATTTATAAATAAATCTGATACTTTAGTGATTTTTTTACAACATCTTACTAATTTTAAATCATTACACCATATCAAGGCTTACATGTGTTACCAGCCGGGGTTCCTTTTAAACAAGACATCTAACCCCCAATTGCCCCCTTGGTGCTGTGGATAGGGCTGCCTACCACTCCAAGGTATTTTAATTTAGATGACCTATGCCATGACGCCCCCCTATATAAAGAATCTATTACAGCGTGCAAGATCGTGGTAAGAGACATCACAACAAAGGACGTGCTTGCTACAAAAACCATACCTGGACGTTAGCTATGCTTAAATATCCTTTTTATTATTTTCCTGTTGTTGTGTTCAGCAGTTGCAGTGGAACAATACAGAAATCTGGAAGTGCTGCAGTGCTGTCCCCTCAGCGCTCCCAATTCCCATGTTCCTGTATAAGGGAGGTATAGAAACAGTGTGCATGTGTGGGCGTGTGTACCTCTGGTCTCCTCGACAGCCAGCTTGTCACAGATTTGTTTCTCGTAGGTGGTGAGATGCTCCAGAGCCTCTTTGAGGAGCCCTGCCTCCCTCAGCACCTGATTCTGATACAGCAGCAACTCACTGTACTCATAATCCACCTTATCTGGAGAGGTCTGAGAGAGAGAGAGAGAGAGAGAGAGAGAGAGAGAGAGAGATTTATATAAAACAGTACAGATACTAACACTCCAATGAATTCATAAAGTAATAAACAAAAACAGTTAATGCTTGATTTTTTGTGTTTCATGTTAACAGTGATGTTGCGTGAGAAATCATCTGACCACCACACAACCGCCTGAGAACACAGCTTCCTTCATCGACTGGGAACGGACACAGGTACTGAACCAGAGAAAGGAAAAATGCCTTAAGCCTCCAGATAAGGAGGTAATGAGTTCTGGTCTTGGAGGACCAGTGTCCAGCAGAGGTTGCCACCTAAACAATACCACATTCAATTCCTCTAGTAAATCAGTGTGCTGAGCTGCAGCCCTCCCAGAATAGAAATGTGAAGAGGCTAAACACTGCATACATATTACACGGTCGAGTCACATTATTATGACCACAGGCCGGTGGTGGCAGCGTTCTGATCTGGGGAATGTTTTCTTGGCATACTCTGGACCCACTCATCCATGTGGAAGACACTCTCAACTGATTTGGGTCCAAATCCATCCTTGCAGATCTCGTACACCATACATGCTGATGGTCTTCTCTGGGGCGGATGGGATCTTCCAGCAAGGCAAGAAATGTCCCACACTGGTTGGAAGAGCTGACCAAGACTTCCAATTTCTACCCTGGACCCCTAATTCCTCAGACTTGAACCCAAGTGAGCATCTGTGGGACCACCTGGAAGGTGGTGTTGGCTCTATGGATCCTCCTCCACGCTCCCTCAAGCAGCTGTGGGATGCACTGCAGTCAGCATGGCTCCAGATACCTGTTACCACCTATCCCAGTGCGTCTAGCTGCTGCACACGGTGGTTACTCTGGATATTAGCTGGTGGTCATAATAATGTGACTCGACTGTGTAGATGCTGACAGAACCATAGTTGTACATGGGTTTGGTTATTATACACCCCAAACAGTAACAACACACTTATATATACTGTTAAAATGAAGAAGTGTCCATATGAAGTGTATATAAAATATTATTAATATAATTATTACTTGTAATGCACACCAGTCCACACACAAAAGAAGCACTGCTGAGTTCGAATGCAGCCAGTTCAGCGATTTGCCGCTGGTACATGCCAGCCCACAGCTTCCTGAGAAAATGGAAATGCATGCTGGGACAAAGACAGGAAGTAGGAGTGCTATCGCCGCAACCCAGGGCAACTTGCCGTGGCAACTGCCAGGTTACGCACACAACACAAAGCGCGTTCCACCACACCCTTCACCTTTACCACCAATATTCCTTTATTCTGACTTCCATCTAAAAAACCCCTTACTCACTCCTTTGTTCTCATCAGGCTCACCCTCAGGAGCGCCCGGTCAAATTCTTAACAAATCACTGGCTCTGTTTCTTTATTCCAGCTCATGCACACTGAGCCGCCAGTTCAACAGTTCTTTTAACCTTTACATACACTCATAAGCCAGAAGCATCCAGCATATAGAAGCAGGCCACTTAGCACTTCTCTTTTATAACACAAACAAAGGTCTATAAGAAGTGCACCCTCTTACAGAGTCTAAAAACCAGGAGAAACATTGAGGAGAACGCACACCATCACTTAGCTAGAGCTAGACAACTTCCACTCCATAGCAAGAAGCAAGAAACACAGCACAAGGTTACCATCCCTAAGCAAATTCCACCACCCCACCCGTAGCCGGAGACGTTTAAAATCAGTTCAAAGACTGATTTTAAAATCCCTACGTAAACATTGTTCTTTCTCTTTAACTATTAAACTAGTTGGAGA
Source organism: Megaleporinus macrocephalus (assembly GCA_021613375.1). Taxonomy (NCBI): domain Eukaryota; kingdom Metazoa; phylum Chordata; class Actinopteri; order Characiformes; family Anostomidae; genus Megaleporinus; species Megaleporinus macrocephalus. The sequence continues at coordinate 3,642,811 of CM038706.1, read as the reverse complement.
GAAACTACATCACAACCCACCCAGGGACGACAGCGAGCATAACTTTCTTTGGGGCAGAAGGTTAGGGATCCAGTCTTGTGACCGGAAGGTCGCCGGTTCAATCTCTGGGACCGGCAGGCCACAAGTGCCCTTGAGCAAGGCACCTAACCCCAACTGTTCCCCGGGCGCCATAGACAGGGCTGCCAACCGCTCCGGGCAAGTGTGCTCACTGCCCCTTAGTGTCTGTTCACTAGTGTGTGTGTATATGTGGGAGTTTCACTGCACGGATGGGTCAAATTCTGCAGTGTGCAAACACATGTGGCTAATTTTAGTTCTAAATTCTAAAATTCGGAATGGGAAGTAAGTGGTAGTTGTGTGTATAACTTTTAAGCAAGCTGATGTCACATAGGCAGCCAACTTCAGTCTCGTGTTCAAACCACAGGTAAAATAGTTTGACAGTCCAAATGTTTACAGCATTAAAAAATAATTAGGGCAGCCTGACAGTCCTTAGCTAGACCTACAAAGTGCTCATATATGGAAGGCGTAGCTGCTAAATTGACCAATGGGTAGGTATTGGTTTCTATAACATAACTGTGTAGAAAGGGTTCTAATGCTGTGTTAGCTCTGCATACATTATAAAAACAGTCCTATATCATGTCTCTGCCTCTGTTACTATCAAAGCCACTCGCATGTGGTGCAGCTTTTACCTGTTGCGTTTTCCGAAACTCCTCGATAATCTTTGCTGCCATCTCATAGTCCTCCAGTAGGTGGTATGCAATGGCGTAGCCGATCCACGATGCCCGCTGAGCTGGCCGCAGCTGTAGCAGCTGGTACCGGGTCTCCTACAAGCAAGCACAAATGCAAACGTTCAAGGTGAGAAAGCTCTGCCTTCGCTGTTCATCACGACAACACAGCAAACCATACTACCAATAATACATGTACACTGTAGAGTCACATTATTATGACCATCCAGAGTAGCCGCCGTGTGCAGCATGGACAGCGGCTAGACGGACTGGGAGACTCAGTAAGGTCCTGGTAGGTGGTCACGGGTATCTGGAGCCATGCTGACTACAGTGCATCCCACAGCTGCTGGAGGGAGCGTGGAGGAGGATCCATAGAGCCAATATCACCATCCAGGTGGTCCCACAGATGCTCAGTTAGGTTCAAGTCTTGGGAATTAGGGGTCCAGGGTAGTACTTGGAAGTCTTGATCAGTTCTTCCAACCAGTGTGGGACATTTCTAATCGTGTGATGTGTCTCACTGTCTTGCTGGAAGATCCCATCCGCCCCAGAGAGGACCATCAGCATGTATGGTATACATGATCTGCAAGGATGGGTTCAGATCCAAATGGGTTGAGTGTGTCTTCCACATGGATGAGTGGGTCCAAAGAACATCACCAAAAAATTCCCCCGACCAGAACAATAATGGGACTCAACTGTGCACAATCTAAAAGGAATTACATTCAAGTCTGAACTAAAATGCTGTGGTATATCACCATTGGACACTCTTCAGTACAAGCCCAGGCTAAATCTTGGGCTAGGAATTTGGCCTTTAGTAATTAGGCTGACACTTTTATCCAAAGCAAATAACCTCGGCTAAAATTAACAGATCCATTCTCATTTACTTTAAAACCCCACAACCACCACTGTGCTCTATAACCTTAGGCTTTCTAATTAGCACCTGCAGAAGAAAAGGCATGTGTCTCTCTCACCATTATCACTCACATACGCTTACCCTGTAGCCCTCCAGGTCCCTCATTTGAATCTGCAGCAGGGAGAGGTCTCGGAGGATCTGCAGGTTGTCTTTGTCCCATTTCAGGGCGTTTCTGTAACACTTAATGGCCTCGTCGTACTTCTTATCCGAGCGCTGCAGCAGACCGTACACGTGCCAGCCTGGGGACCAGAGTTAAGGCCAAGCAAAACCCTGCCCTGAGGCAAAAGGCTGACAGGCTATCTTCTTCTGCACCTCTTACAGATGTACATCACAGCAAATTAACTGAACTACACACTCCAGCAGCACTAAAATTAGAACTGGAGTTCAGAATAAATAAATATATAAATAAATAAATAACTTAAAGTAGTAATGACAAGTGCTGCCTACAGTTGTTACAGCGCCGTACTGTGTATGTGTGTCATCAGCTGGTGGTGTCAGTACATATCACAGTCAGACATGGGCCTGGAATCTTGGCCTGGTTCCACCATCCCCGGCAACAGCATCAGAGAAGCGCACACACACTTACTCATGAGTGTGAATGTATATAAACTAGTGGTGTCAAGGTTAACACGTTATTAACATGTTAACCGCCACAATTTTTATTTAAAACATTAACACACCTTCCTAGTTTGACCCTTCAAACCATGTGCAGCTCCACCTTGAGCCCAGCTGCTTTTCTATGACTTACTATGTGACTGTAGTCGGTTTTTTTTATACTACAGCTTTTAAATAGTAAGCTTGACTCATTAGAGCCCTAATAAAAAGTTACTCCCACTAGGGGGCGCTATCACACTCTCTCAACATGTCTGTGGATTACGGTTACAGTGGATTAGGACGAGAGACTGATCTGGGGGTGAACACTGGTGATCAGTAGGAGTGAGTATTGTAGTGTGTAAGGGTGATCTGGGGGTGAATACTGGTGATCAGTAGGAGTTAGTATTGGTGTGTGTGGGTGATCTGGGGGTGAACACTGGTGGTCAGTAGGAGTGAGTATTGTAGTGTGTAATGGTGATCTGGGGGTGAACACTGGTGGTCAGTAGGAGTGAGTATTGTAGTGTGTAAGGGTGATCTGAGGGTGAACACTGGTGATAGATTTAAAAGCGTACGTTACGGTAAGTAAACAGCGTAACGTTAATGACGAGAGGGGCGGAGTTGAGTGTGTGGTGCTGGTTGATCCACAGGACAGTAAAAGAGAATCAAACCACAGACGTTGTGGAGCTCCTCGGTATGGAGGTCCACCAACCGCCAACACACCAGTTGTAGCTCAACACTTTAGTATGTGGCGGTTTGTTTTCTTGGTGGTTCTTAATCTGCCCGTCTCGATAGCAGCTCATCTTTCAGTTCAGCTCAAATCTCTCTTCATCACATCAGCACCACCTCCAACATCTACTGTAACATCTCACCTCCATCTTCTCCACTCTGTTCCTCACCTCCATCTCCTCCACTCTGTTCCTCACCTCCATTACTTCCATCTCCTCCACTCTGTCCCTCACCTCCATCTCCTCCACTCTGTCCCTCACCTTCATCTCCTCCACTCTGTCCCTCACCTTCATCTCCTCCACTCTGTCCCTCACACACTGCCTCCATGTGGATTTACGTCATCATCAGAATGACAAGTGAAAACAACCTACTCAGCAAACCTACAGAATCAGAAACATGCATATCGTGCTCTAAGGATACAGACATGGCTCTTAAGGTCGTTTCTGAGTCCTCGGCGGACGAGTTCATAGGCCTCTTCTTTCTTCCCCAAGCAGTTGAGGGTGAGCCCCTTCATCGCCAGCGTCTCTGCAAAGGTCACACAGGGTCAGACAAGGTAACACCTGCAGATTAATACGCTATGACTGGCTATTCAATTAGTTTAAATGATCAATACAAAAGAAAGCTGATTACAGAACAGTACAATCATCATTATGATACATAATCCACTCTCACTAGATTAGGTTTCACAATGAAGTTACTCTAGTTTACATAATTGGGAGTTTTGAAAGTTTAGCATATGTTTGTTTCATGGCCTTTTACTATTCATTTGAAAATAAATATTTATATACACTTGTGAATTGAAAATATACACTACTGTGTAAAAGTCTGAAGCACCCAAGCTGATTGTTTAAAAGTCTTCATCTGATCACCAGTAAGAACAGCAGATCTGATTAGAACAGATGTAAATAATCATACATACAATACAAAGTAACATGAATATGTTATTGTGAGAGAAGTAGATCAGATCTTGAGCTCCAGTTTGAAGTGTAGTTCCAGATATCTCCTTTGATATCCACAATTAATAATTTTTTTTTTTTTTACAATATTCAAATGAAGAAATAAATACTGCATCATTTACTGCAGGAGGGTTCTGGAGTAACGATGGTTGACACGGCAAAAATGTAATATCACTTCTTGTGTGAACATCATGAATCAAATCAAATTGTGGGTTAAGTGCATCACCCCCCCTCCCCCAATCCTAATGGGAACAGTAATGGTCTAACCCTATCCCTAGAAGTTGGTGTTTAGAGGCTGTCTATAGCTGGATGCACTTGCATACAGTTGTAAGTACATTTCATAGTTTTGATCCTTATCCAACACTTTCAACAACAACCTCTCAAGAACAGTACAAATCACAGCTGTGGAACTCACACCTTGTTGGAGCTTTCTGATTGGCCAGCTGAACTGTATTTAAATGTACTCTAAAGTCAAGCAAACACTGTGTGATCTTAGATTTTGCTATCTGTTGACAACCTGAACTGTGTGTTTGAATAGATCACTGTGTACAGACAACATATACCATGTGACCTGCTACATGAGAATACAGCCCCCTACAGACAGCTCTAGCTATAGACAATCAATAGCATCCAAGCTGTTTATTTCTAATCACGCTGGTCACTCACACACTAAGCAGAAACACTGAGAAGCTGAGCTATGTCTGCTTTGCTAACATGTAACCTGCATCACATCTATTGGTTAGTGCAGTAAAATACATTAGGCTCACGTCAGACGGTATCAACTGATATCAGACGTTGGCATTGGTGATTTTTTTACGACTACAAGTATTAATAAATAAAAAAGCTGATAAGCAATACCAGCCATGATATCGATGCATGCCTGATAATATTAATAACAGTACCTAGAGCTGTGCGATATTCTGAACTACAGAAGCCCAAAGAGGGGCGTCGGTGGCAGAAGTTAAAACTGAGAGAAAACAGATTTTCATAAAAACACACCGTCCTTAACGGTAAACTCGAATTAATCATTGAAATCGATTTATCGCCCAGCTCTAATAGTACCATATCATCACACTGTCAGTCCCCAGTAATCCCTGTGCACATAAATGTCTCTCGGTACAGAGGAGAACGTCAATGTCTTACCTCCATGCTCAGCGAACTTCGGGTTGGACAAAATCTGTTTGCAGAATTTCAGCCCATTTCTGTACTGCTTGTGCTCATAGCATCTCTGTAACAGAAGAGTGAAGAGAGAAGTGGTTAACACATTCAGATTGTTTGCTATATTACACAATATTATTTTTAATTCAGCATCACGTCAGTTAAAAGTTTAGCAGATCTGAAAGCAGAAGCACAATCTGAGTAACACACTGCAAACTACAAGCCAGTGGTTCTCAAAGTGGTGTAAAAACATGGATCATCTGTGGTCCCATAGACCAGGCTGAGAAACAAGAACTCAGAAACCTATAGGACTCAATAGAAGCTGCATCTTCTCAAGACAACACGAGGCTGTGCGCAGAAAAGTGGTGAATTTCACCAGATCTGTAGTAGGGGTGTATGAAAATATCAAAATATCGAATATCGGGATATTATGTTTTGTGATACTGCATCGATTCTCAAAAACACAGCATCGATACACAGATTCCTGGCAGACAGTAAATCACTGTGGGTTGTGTTTAAACCTCTGACCACTAGATGGCAGTGTGGCAATACATTTTCAGCTCCACTCCAACATCAACAAGCAGCACAAGGGCGCAATGCTATTGTAAGCAATAGCAAATCTGTTCATACAGTGGTGTGTTTTAATAAGAAGATTTGAAAAACTGCAATATCACTTTGCTTGCAGTATTGCAGTATATCATGATATATTGAATTTGACCGCTGTATCACGATACGTATTGTATCATCAAGTTCTTGCCCATAACCTTCAGTAGAGCTGACTAGAATGAGGGTCCACACGGCTAACATGACAAGGAAAGCCAAAGAAATCATGCAAACTGCAGTTCTCAAACTGGCCCTGAAAGACCCCCAAACAGTCCACAATTTTGCATGACCCCAACACACGTGGATAGAGTAAAAAAAACATCTGGAGGCCCCACAGACCAGTGTGAGTAACCAGCAAGGATCCACAAACCTTAGGACCGAACAGAAGCTGCATCATCTCAAAACAATACGAGGCTGCGTCTAGATATTGAAACGTAACAGTGGAGCTGACTAGCGCGAGGGTCCACATGGTTAGCAGGTCAGGGAAAAATCTAAAGAAAGGAAATATGATACAAGAATGCAGATGCAGTGCAAGCTTCGCAGTTAGACCACTACACTGCAATACGGCTTGCAGCATATACAAATATTCCACTGTATCAGCTCCACTGACCATATAGGAGCTACACCTACAGACTGTAGTTCATCTGATTCTCTGTATACTTTATTACTCTGTTCTTTAATGATCAGGACCCCCACAGGACCACCACAGAGCAGATACTATTAGTGACATGGGTCATTCTCAGCACTGCAGTGACACTGACGTGGTGCTGGTGGGAATGAATCAGACACAGAGCTGCTGCTGGAGTGTTTAAACACCTCAGTGTCACTGCTGGACTGAGAATCGTCCACCAACCAAAACCATCCAGACAGCAGTGTCCTGTGGGCGGCGTCCTGTGTCCACTGATGAAGAACTAGAGGAACACAAACTGTGCAGCAGCAGATGAGCTACTGTCTCTGACTTTACATCTACAAGGTGGACCAGCAAGTAGTAGGAGTGACTAATAGAGTGGACAGTGAGTGGATACAGTGTTTAAACACTCCAGCAGCACTGCTGTGTCTGATCCACTCACACCAGCACAACACACACTAACACACCACCACGTCAGTATCACTGCAGTGCTAAGAATGACCCACCACCCAAATAGTATCTGCTCTGTGGTGGTCCTGACCATTAAAGAACAGAGTAATAAAGTATACAGAGAATCAGATGAACTACAGTCTGTAAGTGGAGCTCCTGTATGGTCAGTGGAGCTGATAACATAGAGCTGATAACTTGGCTTAGTAATGTGTCTACATCAACTACTCTCATTCCACTCCCTGTGACTCCCTGTACAGTGACTGCTGTCCCGCTGCTCAGGGTCTGAGCCTATAGTCCCAAAAAGCTGGATATTCAAGGTTATTAATTTTCTAGATCTGGTAACAGTGCTTGTCTAGGTTTATCACTAGATACTGGCTTCAACCGGCGTTAGCCACCTGCTGCTACTAGAAGCGATTAACTTAATTTACGAGAGTACAACAAACAGTCCTGCAGGAATTAAATGAGACATTAACTATCCTAAGGGTTTCAATATCAGACCCAGGATGTCGATAAGTAACCCACCATAAGACGAAAGCCTGGTTCTTTAACGTTAGCTATCAAATTTAATCAGCATTAGACAGCTTGTTCTTAATTAGGTACATTTTTTCCACATCAGAAACACAAAGCAGTCTATTTGATTGATTTTTTTTTTTTTTTTTTGGAGTGGGACTTAGACATCCAGGGCTGAACCACACCCACTGGCAGCTTTATGGTTCTTTACTTTGCATGCACTGTCAATCATTTTGCACTCTGACAATCACATAGTTACGAGCATGAGCATTTATGTATCCCCAAACTGTATATTGAATATAAACACTTTTCCTGTCGTTTGCTATTAAAAGTTATGCTGACAGGGGGCTTTAACTGTGGACGCCTGGTTCCCATCACCACCAATTCTGACTCAAAGTTTCTCTGCACCACAGCTGTTGCATCCAACCACTCTAAACAACTTTGTTTACACTTAAAACATCAGCCAAGTTCCCCTTTAATGCAACGTTCAATGCAAAACTCGTGCCATGGCTGTTTAACACTTACTGCTAGTTTTTCCACACTTGTCTCTGAAGGTTTAAGGTTCATTTTCTTCACCCCTAAACTGTGTTTGATGCGGTCAGCTGTCAAACTGTTCCTTTCTATCTGGGCATTGCCTGCAATTGCTGTTTAACCACTGAGAGCCTCTGAAGGAGAAGTCCATCCAAATTTTGCTTCGGAAAAAAAATATTTTGGGAGAAAAGAGTTGAGCAGCATTCACTGGCCAGCTGATTAACCAACAAATGCGTGGTTGAATAACACTACCTGAAGTGTCAGAGTAGTGACAGGTTGGAGTTGAGGCTTGTATCAGTGAGCATCTCAATTCAGTCTGTAGCTGTCAAGCCTCAGCTACACTGACCCGGTCAGTAAGTTGCAGCTACGCTGTTCAGGCACAGCCGGCTAAATGGGGAAGCTCTTCAACATGAAGCAGATATTACAAAACAGTTCACAACAAGTCAGAACTCTTTAAGAAATAACATCACATATAAAACAGCAGCAGAAGCGTTACTGGCTAACAACATAGTAACACAGGAGCCGCACTATTAGCAGGCCCAGCTTGGCTAAACCCTAACTTACAACACCACAACTGCAACTTTTACAACATTTACAAGTCTCGCAGTAACTGGGATGCAAATTATAATCATTCTATTGAGCATTAAATTAGATAAACAGCACCAAAGAGCGCTAAACGGGAGCTAGGCTAACAGTAGTCTGCTAGTGAGTAGTCAAGCTAACGTTAGCTACCTAGCTAACGGCAGCGAAATTAAACATATAGTCATAATTCCGCATTAAAACTCACTGTTTAAAGGCCAGGGCACTAAAACGAATAAAAGCTTACCTGTGGAAACAGCTGGCTAAAGTTAACCGTGACTACCTTCATTATTTAGACGACTGTATTAAAGTTAGCTATGGTAGCTAACACGATCGCTAGCTAGCATGTAGCTACAATTCCTGTCAGGTTTGTTCTTGTGATGTTTAGGCATTAGACAACGAAATAAAGCAAACCGTGACCCATTAAAGATTTAAATAAGTAATTAAAGTTCATTAATCCAAGCAGGCTAACTGTGAACGCTGAATAAAAGTAATTACTAAGGACAGCGACACTTAACACTTGGCTAACTCAGGCTAACACTATTACCTGACACAGGCCAACAGGGTGAGACTTTAATTAACGTGACCGAGTAAAGAAATGCTGAGGAAACGTGTGTGTGTAATAGATAAATCTAAACACAGAAATGCAGGTGTGGGCAGAATTTGGATGCAGTCTGCAGTCCGTCGATCCGTGAGCGGCACTGCATTCGCGCAGACATGCACAATACAGCGACCAGCAAGTTCACAGACCGAGTTAGCAGCCCGGCTAACCTGCATCTGACAGCAGGCACGTCCCGCCGGCTCAGGGATTTGTGTTTATCTGCATTTAGCACAAGGCCGCGGAGGCTCCTGCTGCTCGGACTCCGCTCCGCGCCGAGCCCCGTACGGTAAACGCTGAAGGAGACGCGGCGAGTGTCTCGGCGCGCCGTGTGACATTATCAGATCGGAGGCGGCAGCGGCGGCAGCGGCGGCTTCAGGAACCGACTCGCTTTAAGCGCACGGAAACCCGAAACTCACCAAAATCCTCTTGAAAAGCGCGTTTTCTTTAGGCGGTAGAGTGACTGTCGGCATCGTTCTGCAGCTCCTCAGCACATGTGAGACGAGAGCGGGTGTATCGGCTGCGGCTCCCCCTGATTTGCCCCCTTCGTTCTTCGAAATCCTCTCTCGACTCCGCTCGGGTTCCTTTTTTTTTTTTTTTTTTTTTTTTTTTTTTTGGCTCTCCTTTTCGGGCTCTCCCTCCTCCCTCACGTGGTGACAGAAAAGCCCCCTTCTTCTTATCCCAAAATGGCCGATGTACTTCTCCTCCGGGTCAAGTTGCAAGTTGACAGCTCTCTCTCTCTCTCTCTCTCTCTCTCTCTCTCTCTCTCTCGCAGTTCTCAACCACTGCCAGTAGGGGGCACACTGGAGAATATTGGTGTCCACTGGTATCCGTATGTATACACCTATCAGACATACCATTAAAACCACCTCCTTGTATCTCCACTCATTGTCCACTGTATCAGCTCCACTGACCATACAGGACCTCCACTCACTGTCCACTGTATCAGCTCCACTGACCATACAGGACCTCCACTCACTGTCCACTGTATCAGCTCCACTGACCATACAGGACCTCCACTCACTGTCCACTGTATCAGCTCCACTGACCATACAGGAGCTCCACTTACAGACTGTAGTTCATCTGATTCTCTGTATACTTTATTACTCTGTTCTTTAATGATCAGGACCCCCACAGGACCCCCACAGAGCAGGTAGTGAGGTGACACTGAGGGTGTGAGTGGATCAGACACAGCAGTGCCGTTGCTGCTGGAGTGTTTAAACACATCAGTGTCACTGCTGGACTGAGAATAGTCCACCAACCAAAACTATCCAGACAGCAGTGTCCTGTGGGCGGCGTCCTGTGTTCACTAGTGTGTGTGTGTGTGTGTGTGTGTGTGTGTATATATATGAGTGTTTCACTGTCCCCTAGTATTGTGTGTTCACTAGTGTGTGTGTGTGTGTGTGTTCACTAGTGTGTGTATATGTGGGTGTTTCACTGTCCCCTAGTATGTGTGTTCACTAGTGTGTGTGTATGTGAGTGTTTCACTGTCCCCTAGTATGTGTGTTAACTAGTGTGTGTGTGTGTGTGTGTGTGTGTTCACTAGCATGTATATATGGGTGTTTCACTGTCCCCTAGTATGTGTTCACTAGTGTGTGTGTGTGTTTACTAGTGTGTGTATGTTGGTGTTTCACTGCCCAGTGTGTGTGTTCACTAGTGTAGTGTGTGTTTCACTGCCTCAGTGTGTGTTCACTACAGTGTGTCTGTGTTTTCATTAGTGTGTGTGTGTGTGTCTGTGGGTGTTTCACTGTCCCCTTGTATGTGTGTTTACTAGTGTGTGTGTGTGTGTGTGTGTGTGTTCATTAGTGTGTGTATATGTGGGTGTTTCACTGTCCCCTAGTATGTGTGTTCACTAGTGTGCGTATATATGGGTGTTTCACTGTCCCGTAGTATATGTGTGTGTTCACTAGTGTGTGTATATATGGGTGTTTCACTGTCCCCTTGTATGTGTGTTTACTAGTGTGTGTGTGTGTGTGTGTGTATGTGAGTGTTTCACTGTCCCCTAGTATGTGTGTTAACTAGTGTGTGTGTGTGTGTTCACTAGCGTGTATATATGGGTGTTTCACTGTCCCAGTGTGTGTGTTCACTAGTGTGTGTGTTCACTAGTGTGTGTGTGGGTGTGTGTGTGTGTTCACTAGTGTGCAGACATATGGGTGTTTCACTGCCCCAGTGTGTGTGTTCACTAGTGTGTGTATGTGGATATTTCATTGCACAAATAAATGTTGAGGTCAAATTCTATTTTTTATTTTTAATTAAACTCTTTCTCAGACCCACAATAAAGAGATAAGATTACAGTGTTAATTATTGTCTTTTATTATTTTTTGGGTACATTGTCAATACTTGCTCTATTGCTCTGTTGTAGCATCGCCACAGCTTTCTATGAATTATTTGAGTATTTGAAATAAAAATGCTTCTAGATTATTGAAAAGCAGATTAAATGCAGAGGTCAACTTTATGAGGTAACCCCAAGACCCTTTAATATGACATCACAACAGTGACTTCAGTCTTCTCCTTATTAAGTAAAATCTTACAGTGTTATGGTGTTAATTATTGCATGTATTAATAATTTTAAGTGCATTAAGCAAATTGTTTAAATCCTGCATAGTATTAGCGTCATATTAAAAGAATATTTGCAAAAAACGAATTGCTTATATATTATTAGTTCAGTCCTTTAATATGACGTCACAACAGTGACTTCAATCTTCTCCTTATTTAGTAAAATCTTAGTGTTATGTTGTTAATTATTGTGTATTAAAATTTTTAGGTGCAAACTGTGTGAAACCTGCAGACTATTAGTGCCATACTAAAACACTACTTGCAATAAAAATGCTTTTTAAATTCTATTTGTTATATTCTTATATTCTTTGTTTTAGACCTTCCAGGTGTAGACGCAGATTAGATTAGATTCCAGATTAAATTCAGAGGTCAAACTTTATAAAGTAACCCCAGAGATATGGGCCTTTTAATATGACGTCACAACAATATCTTCAATTTTCTCCTTCTTCAGTAAAATCCTACAGTGTTATGGTATTTATTATTCCATGTATTTATAGTTTTATGTGCGTTAAGCAACCTGTGTGAAACCTGCAGAGCATTAGCGTCATATTAAAATAATAATAATAATAATAATAAAAATGTAATACTCTATATTTTTTTATATTATTTATTTTCCTTCGTGTTCGGACCTGGCAGACTTTTATTTTGACACCGAGCTGCGCTTCTGTGCAGCGTTTATTCTCCAGCCGCTTCAGTTCATTCAAAGCAGCTCCAGCGCAGCGTTTCAGAGCCTGAGACGTTATAACACACCAGGACACAGACGGTGAGAGTTCGAGCGATATTTCTGCTTTTTTTCAGCCTCTGAATATTTAATCTAATTTAATTTTAACATAAATCTTCCTATAAATTAGCTGCACGAGGCGGCGTTAGCTTAGCATCAGCAAACGGCTGAGGTGATTAATCTATACTGGATATATCGATTATATAGATTAATTCAGCTCTTTTTTTGGACGGTATGTGTGAAAATTACTCCTGTTATAAGCCAATGTAACTAAAAAGAACATATTTATATAGGTATGTTATATGACGCAGGACGTTGTGGTTTAACGACGACTGATTCAGTGATGAGGCGAAAAATGAAGGGATGCTACTCGCTGCCTGCTAATTCAGCTAATTCAGGATTATAGGCTATTTTATATTGATTACCTTTTAATAAGCATATTAATCTTATTTATGTGAATGCAATATATTAACCACAGAAACATGTATTTCACTCCAATAACGAAAAACTGAGTGCAGTAATGTAAATGTCAGCTAACGTTATATATGTATATATTCACGTTGTCGTTTGAAAATGTTTCATTTACCGTTAAGTTAATTACACTTCTGGCTATATGTGCTTGTTTGTTTTGTGTATTTACTGTGTTTTGCGTCTATAACGTTAACATTAACGTAATGTTAGAATAACGGTCTGGTGGGTTTACCGTTAGCGATAGCCTACTTAGCTAAATAGCTAACTTAGCCTACTCGGCTAATTAATTAACATTATATACGATTTAAATCTGAATAAAACGTATATTCTGGGATTGTTAGGTTTATATTTTGCTGATGTAACCTTAAAAAGACTGATGCTCAGATTTCTGGGCCGTCCATGTAAACAGCTGATTCATTTGAACACCACTAAGAAGCTGTTACGTTGTTACAACGTTGTGACAACCTATTGTTTTGGTGCCTATAACGTTGAAGTGTAGTTCCTCAAAAAGGGGTTCACGTCGTTATGTGACGATGTTGTGACAACGTATTGGTAATGTAATCATTCATACATTCCATTATGTCTGCATAGAATTGTGCTAAGCTGTCAATAAGTATAATTAAGGCCATAACACAAGGTTTCTTAATAGTGAGATTGTAACAATGTTGGGACAACATTGTTCAGACAATGTAAGATAGTATTTATTGTGTTGAGGGTAAAAAATGTAAACATTTTTAGCAGCTTTATCACATACTGGAAACGCTGGCTTGGTTAAATAGCTGGTTGAGGTTGAGGGAGATGCACCTGCTGGGCTGCTGACACATCTGCCGCTGGCCTTTGGATAATTTACATTACAAACAATGGGGCCATCATCTAATCAATACATTGTCGCTGTTCAAAAACAATAAAAGCTTGCGTTACCAAACTTGCAGCTTTAAAGGAAAGGACAAACTGGCTTTACGTTCAGTGCAAGTCAGTGGAACCAGAATTGTTTCCAGGCTATTTTGGAGCATTTCTATTGGTCCATTTGTTCTTGAAGTTGAGCTGGATGTAAATCATCAATAGATATGTGGACAGTGGCAATATCTGGTTCTACAGGCCAATAATGCATCTGGTTCACGTAGTTTCTTCCTTCTGCTACACATTAGTCACATCACAGCTAAGGGTCAAGACCTTCTGGAGTAAGGGAAGATGGAACTCTGCACTGTAGGTAGAGATGCAGGCCCAGAGAAGCAAAACTGGGTAGAAATGTTGGATGATGGCTTTGCTCAGCTGTGGCTCAGCACAAGACCATGATGGTCTTTTATTCTCACCAGTGCCCCCAGTTATATGATCTAGTGATGAGAAGTTAAATAAATTTTTTTCCCTGCTTTATTCGAGTGCAGATGAAGCTGCGGTGGGGTTGGACGTGTATTTTGCTGCTGTCCGTCGCCATGGTAACGTGGGCCCAAGAGGAGGAGCTGGACGAGGAGGAGGAGGTGCAAGTGGAGGACGCCGAGGTAGATTCGGAGGACGACGATGACGACAGCAGTGAAGTGAAAGCTGACGCTAACGTCTCCTTTCAGGTCAGAGGTCATGTGGTATATAAAATGTACAGGGTCTTGTTTCCACCCTTACTGTCCAGTTTATCCGCTGACCCTGTAGTTCATCACTGGACACAGTGTTTAAACACTCCAGCAACACTGCTGAGAATGATACACCTCCCTAATAGTATCTGCTCTGTGGGGGTCCTGTGGGGGTCCTGATCATTAAAGAACAGAGTAATAAAGTATACAGAGAATCAGATGAACTACAGTCTGTAAGTGTAGCTCCTGTGGTCAGTGGACCTGATAAAATAGACAGTGAGTGTAGATACATTAAGGTGGTTTTAATATTCTGGCTTAGCGGCGTACATAAACATACATGTATTTCATTATACAGGTGACGTATAAGACCCCCGTACCAACTGGAGATGTTTACTTCTCTGAGACATTCGATGATGGATTTCTCAGCAGGTACCATGAATATACAGTTCAAAACATACCCGTTGAAAGATTAATAATTATTTTCTTGAAATCACACAGCTTGTAAAAGTGTTTGTGCATGAGTTAGACCAATCAGAAGAATAAACATGACTGTCAGTCTGGCACACTATGTTTAATGTTTGAGTCTGAAGCTGTAAAAGTCTGAGTTTGAGTCTGAAGCTGTTTATATATATATATATATATATATATATATATATATCTCAATGGAACCAAGCTATTATGGAACATTTCTATTAAAATATTATATATGTATGTAAATTATATATATATATATATATATATGTATGTGTGTGTGTGTGTGTATAAAGATAGGTGCTGGTCCCCAGGAGGTAGGGTGTGTGGTAATAGTGTTGTGGGCAATGCATAATTGTTTTAACATTACATTAACATTACTGAACAGAACTAGGACTGAACAGACTGTTCTGAGGGATTTTGTACAATGCAGGTGTGATCCAGCACATGCACTGAAATACTGTATCGTATGTTTTGATCTCCTGCAGATGGACGAAGTCTAGAACAATGAAAGAAGATGCTGATGAAGAAATTGCTAAGTATGATGGTGAGTTTATTTTCAATGTAATATTTCTGCTGATCTTTTCTAACTCGTTGTACCGTTACAGATTCACTGTGTGTGTTTTTCTCCTCATTCTTATGTTCCCTTGCTGCGTGCTGGGTTTGATCAGTTAGGAGTAAAGCAGAATTCAGTGGTGCTGTTTTATTGTTTTATGTTTTCAGGAAAGTGGGAGGTCGAAGCACTGAAAGAGAACCAAGTGCCCGGTGATCTGGGTTTGGTACTGAAGTCTCGGGCGAAGCACCACGCCATTGCGGCTCTGCTAAACAAACCTTACGTCTTTAAGGACAAGCCACTCGTGGTCCAGTGAGTGGATTTCCTGGTTACCGTTACCGTAGCAACGTGTTGTTGGGGAGGAATCAATGGGGGTTTAAACGATGTGTGGCAAAAAGGTAGTGGGGAGGTTTACATGAAGTGTTTTCACTGTAGAGCAAAGTGTTACAATAAAATGCAAATGCAAATAAATAAAATTATCTTTGTCAGATATTATCATGGCATGTCAACACACTGTCTAAATATTTATTAGTTCAAAAAAAGTGGTCTGTGCTGCAACATATTATTATTATTATTATTATTATTATTGTTATTATTAAAGTTTTTTGCAGTAGAAATTAAATGACTAATCACCTTTATGCTTACAATGTTGTATTATACCTGTATGCCTGATTTCACTCCTGAGCTTGCCTCCACTTTAGGTATGAGGTCAACTTTCAAGATGGCATTGACTGCGGGGGAGCCTACATCAAGCTACTGTCCGACTCTCCTGACTTGGATTTGGTACGTCTGTTCAGGTTAACCTGCCTAAAGAAATGATGCACACAGTGATTTTTAAGGATTGTGACACTTTGTTCTGGACTTGCAGGAGCAGTTTTATGATCGGACGCCGTACACCATCATGTTTGGACCAGATAAATGTGGAGAGGACTACAAACTGCACTTCATCTTCAGGCACAGGAGCCCTCTGAACAAAGAGTTTGAAGAGAAACATGCCAAGAGAGCAGACACAGACCTCCGAAAGGTGTACTCTGACAAGAAGACTCACCTCTACACCCTCGGTGGGGGCTTTCACTGTGTTCTCTGATTTACTTCTAGGACTTCTTATTCTTATTCCCTAAAAACATATACCGATCAGCCACAACATTAAAACCACCTCCTTATACAGTATCTACACACAGTGTCCAGTGGTAAGCTCCACTGACCATATAGGAGAACTTGGTAGTCTCCTACACACACAGACTGTAGTTCATCTGATTCTCTGTATACATTAATGGTCAGGACCCCCACAGCGCATGTACTATTAGCGAAGTGGGTCATTCTCAGCACTGCAGTGACACTGAGATAGTGGTGGTGTGTTAATGTGTGCTATGCTGGTGTGAGTGGATCAGACACAGCAGTGAGTGAGAGTCTCAGTGTCACTGAGAATCGTCCACCAACCAAAACTATCCAGACAGCAGTGTCCTGTGGGTGGCGTCCTGTGTCCACTGATGAAGGACTAGAGGAACACAAACTGTGCAGCAGCAGATGGGCTACTGTCTCTGACTTTACATCTACAAGGTGGACCAGCAAGTAGTAGGAGTGTCTAATAGAGTGGACAGTGAGTGGACACAGTGTTCAAACACTCCAGCAGCACTGCTGCGTCTGATCCACTCACACCAGCACCATCATGTCAGTGCCACTGCAGTGCTGAGAATGACCCACCTCCCTAATAGTATCTGCTCTGTGGTGGTCCTGTGGGGGTCCTAATCATTAAAGAACAGAATAATAAAGTATACAGAGAATCAAAACTACAGTCTATACGTGTAGAACTAGAAAGTGCTCCTATAGCTTATAGATTAGTGGGTTATTAATGGTTTCAGTTATGCTGAAATGAATTTATATATCTGTAAAATTCTGTGTTTGTAATTTCTCCCTTTTATTTAGTTCTTAACCCAGATAATAGCTACGAAGTGTTCATCGACCAATCCAGTGTCAGCAAAGGAAACTTGCTGACTGATGTGATTCCACCAGTGAACCCTCCTAAAGAGATTGATGATCCTAAAGATTCCAAACCAGAGGACTGGGATGAGAGAGCGAAGATACCTGACCCAGAAGCAGTCAAGCCTGAGGACTGGTGAGGTCTTAATTCTTGGGGTCAATAAGAAGACAATTAGGAAATAGATTCTGTCTATGAAGTGGTTGTGGGTTGCCATAGTTTGTTTTCTACCATCACACTTCCACTTCACTCATTCCTCCTTCATCACTGGACTTGAAAACCCTTTATTGTACACACACAATCCCCTGAGATGCTCCAAGGGAACCAGGCGATACAATACGTATCGTGGTACAGCGGTTACAATTCAGTATATCACGATATATTGCAAGTAAAGTGATATATTGCTATTTTTCAAATCCTACTATTAAAACACACCACTATATGATCAAGTTTATCAATGCTTACAATAGCACTGCGCCCTTGTGCTGCTTGTTAATGTTGGAGTGGAGCTGAAAATGGATTAAAACACTGCCATCTAGTGGTCAGAGGTTTAAACACATAACACAATGATTCACTGTCTGCCAAGAATCTGTGTATCGAGAATCGATACAATATAATATTCGATATTTTGATATTTTCTTACACTCCTTGTACATATATATAATAAATTAATTATTTCAGTCGGCCAAACTCTCAACTGTGTTAAATACTAACAAGATTAGGAAGCTTGTTGCTTCATAATAACTCTTAATTGCTAAAACAATTGAGTCGCTGGGTCTGCTTATAGGCATTATAAGAGAATTTGCGTCTTCTTGTTAATTAATTTGTTTTAATTCATATATTTTGCACCACTTTACTTTAATTAAGAGCCAATTAAGTTCTGTATTAAGGAATAAAAGAAAAGCACAAGGAGAAAGAATCATAGACAGTATAGACAGTAATGCTATTTGGACACTGACCCTGATGTTAAAACTGAGTTTCTCAAAGCGTCTGTCTGTCTGTCTTTAGGGATGAAGATGCTCCAGCGACGATTCCAGATCCTGATGCGCTGAAGCCAGATGGCTGGCTGGATGATG
This sequence comes from Megaleporinus macrocephalus, assembly GCA_021613375.1. Classification (NCBI taxonomy): domain Eukaryota; kingdom Metazoa; phylum Chordata; class Actinopteri; order Characiformes; family Anostomidae; genus Megaleporinus; species Megaleporinus macrocephalus. Next base: position 3,624,455 of record CM038706.1, on the reverse strand, counting down.
AGCCGGAATTTGTGCCAGACCCTACGGCAATGAAGCCAGATGACTGGTAATCTTAAATATCTGTCCAATTAGCAGTGGTTTAAAACACACATGCCCGTCAGCCATCATTTAAAACCACCTCCTCATATCTACACACATTATTAGGGAGGTGGGTCATTCTCAGCATTGCAGTGACAATGAGATGGTGCTGGTGTGAGTGGATCAGATACAACAGTGTTGCTGGAGTGTTTAAACACCTCAGTGTCACCGCTGGACTGAGAATAGTCCACCAACCAGCCAGCTGTTTCCTGTGGGCAGCATCGTGAGTGAACACAGTGTTTAAACACTCCAGCAGCACTGCTGTGTCTGATGCACTCACACTAGTCAGTAAATATATAGTAAATATATATAATAAATAAATAATAAATAAATATATATGAGTAATAATGGTGTATTAACTATGTAGCTGCAATAGTGTAGTGTATCCAGACTAGTATAAGCTATTAATAGAACATATAGAATAGTTGCTCCAATAACAATTCAATTGTTATTCACAATTAAATTATTTATTCCCAGAATTTATAAACAGCTACAGACAAACAGCTTAGTCATTGCACTCGTACAGCATAAGCCACTACCTTCCCACTGTATACTCTGGTAGTATGTACCCAGATGCCTAGTTTTGATCACTGATGGTGGTTTCCAATAAAATGGAGAATTTGGTATTGGCTGCCCTGAAGATAAATAACTAAGATTTTATTTCTTTCTTCCAGGGATGAGGAGATGGATGGTGAGTGGGAAGCTCCTCAGGTGCCAAATCCAGCATGTCAGACGGCCCCAGGGTGTGGAGAGTGGAAAACCCCCACCATCAATAACCCCCAGTACAAGGGCAAGTGGAAGGCCCCACTCATAGACAACCCCAACTACCAGGTATTGTGTTTTGAAGTGACTGGGGAGTTCTCCATGTATACCAGTATGGCTAGGGCTTAAAATGTTGAAATAGACTAAATAAAATGATCCTTCCTGTAAATAAGCTCCGCCCTCATGCTATTTAGTTAGCTTGGAGCTGCTGGTTGCTAAAATTACCTGTAGTAGCTACCCGCTTTCAACTGGACATCAAACACTAAGAGTATATATATATATATATATATATATATATATATATATATATATATATATATATATATATATATATATATCTGTGAATGCTGATAAATCACAATTTTTTTAAAAATTCAAATATAATTTTAGGAAACTGTTAGTAATTAGTAATTAAAACACACCACAGTATCTATAAGTATGTATATTGCAAGCATTATTGAACACTCTTAAGCTACTTGTTTATGTTGGAGTGGCAGAGTCTAATGATAAAAAACACTGCCCTCTAATTGTTGGGGGTTCAATCACAATAACAAATTAATAGACAGTCTGTGGCAACTATATACTATTGATTTTTTCCAGAATTATATACAAATATGTATGTGTGTATCTGTGTGTATGTTGTTTATGCCCCAGTGCCTGACTGCTGTGGTCTGTGTGTACACAGGGTGTTTGGACTCCTCGTAAGATTCTGAATCCTGACTATTTTGAGGATCTGGAGCCGTTTAAGATGACCTCGTTCCGGGCGGTGGGGCTGGAGCTGTGGTCCATGACTTCCGACATTTACTTTGACAACTTCATCATCACTGCTGATAAAGAGGTAGCAGACCGCTGGGCTGCGGACAGCTGGGGTCTCAAGAAACTGGTGGCCAGTGCCAACGAGGTGAGCAGACAAACCAGCACAGCGTCTGGTGATGAAAGATTGTTGCTGAATAAGGAAATTAATAGACTACACGAGAGTGAAAATATAGCCCACATGCTAAAAATGCTATAATAAGCTTAAGGCTAACAAACGCACCAGCATTACTCAGCAGTGTCTTCCGAATGTTAAGAGCACCAATTCACATTCTAAAAAATTTCCTTTAGACATTTAATTAACTGTGATAGGTCTGTGTACATGCGTCATACCATTTGTCACATCTAACAGTACCAAAACCTCTCTGTAGTTTAGTAACATATGGATGTAATGGCACCAGGTCCACCACCAGGGTGCATGTTAAATTAAACGTTTAACAACCACCAATTTATACTCTCATTAAAAGTGTTTTTTATATACTGGTGTAAATGTAAACCTGCCTATAATCATAATAATCAGTCCGTCCATCCATTAACTTCTGCTTAATCCCACTAGTCTGGGTCATGGGTGGGGCTGGAGCCAATCCCAGCATTATCGGGCAATGGCAGATAATAAAAATTTATCATAATGTTTTAATACTGATATTTCAGAAAACAGCATTTTGATAAAGTAATGCTGGTTAATTGCTAACATATAATTTCAAGGAAATTTTATGTTGGAAATTATTATATTAAAATCAATATTAGGGCTGCATGTTGGCAAGAATCTGGCAATACAGTATGTATCATGATATAGGGGTTGCAAACATATGAACAGGTTATGAACAGAGCTTAGAACATAAACAGAGACCCTTCCCACCCCAACTATGGACTGTTTTCGCTGCTGACCTCTGGAAGAAGGTTCCAAAGTCTTCGAAGCAGAATAGTCAAGTTCAAAAACAGCTTCCCACATGCCAAAAACAGCTTCCCACTAACCCTAACCCTAACCCTAACCCTAGACTCCAGAACTCTAAATTATATGCTGCTACTCCATACCCGGGAGCTTCAACTTATTATATTGTGTATATATATTCATTTAACATTTATTTATCTGGTGATATCCATATGTTTTACATATGCACTACACCTGCATTGCATTGCACATACACTGCATTTTGCACTACATTCTATTATGTAAATTATGTTTTTTATTTGAGCCAATTCAATATTAATTAACAATAATAATTTCGTTCTTATGCGCAATGTACAGTGTAAATTTGAATGACTATAATGTCTGTGTATGTCTACGTCTACGAGTTGATGTATTGTGATACTGCAAATGCTGATAAATTGTTTTTTAGTTTTTTTTAATTTTAGGAAACTGTTAAAACACTATATTTATAGGTTTGCTATTGCGAGCATTATCCATGCGCCCTAATGCTACTTGTTTATGCTGGAGTGGAGGAGTCTAATGGTCAGAGGTTCAAACACTAACACTAAATAAACCAGTGTCTGTCGCAACTGTATACAGTTGATTAGAAATTGATAAATTTTTTTGAGAATTGATGCAGAATCACACAAACAATAGATTTTTGCTATTTTCTTGTACCCTAATCAATATATGGAACAATAGAATTGCAGTGTGGGACTTCATATCCATATACTGTCTTAATAAATACTTCGTCTTCATAGTTAACCGATGAATTGCTTCATTGAGTCCTGCAGATCTTTCTGACTCATCATATCTATATATTCCTCTCACTCTCTTGACAGCCTGGAGTGTTCAGTCAGCTGACGCTGGCGGCGGAGGAGAGGCCGTGGCTGTGGGTGATTTATATCCTGACTGTAGGACTGCCTATCGGCCTGGGTGTGCTCTTCTGCTGGCCTAAGGTGAGGACTAACCTCCAGCTTTATAATCCCAGACCTGAGGACCTCAGACATTGTACACTTCTGGGTGCCCTTTGCTGAATCATGCCTGGTTTACTCTTGGGTAGTAATTTCTAATCCTTCGTTGTGTAATTTAGTGGGTTAGAACAAGAAAATAACACAGTTTGGAAGTGAATGAATTGTATGTATCATGTAAACAGCTACATAAGGCTAAAACACTAGTTTTTTCTAGGATTTTCAGTTATAAATTTATTTTAGGAAATTAAATAGTTTTTTTAAGTATCGGTTTCATTGCTCGTGTTGTCGTTGTGCTGCAGAAGTCTGACGATGATTACGTCTACAAGAAAATTGACCCACCCAAAACTGAGGATGTAGAAGAGGAGGAGGAGGAGGAGGAAGAAGGGGAAGAAGAGGAGCAGGAGAAAGAAAAGGAAGAGGACCCCGTCATTGCAGAGGAGGTTGCTGAAGCTGCTGGTTAGTAAATTTGTAGCTTACTGTGTGAGTGTTGAATCCTGTGATAAGGCTTTTAATTAGTGTGGCTGTAACAGTGCACATCATGAAGTGTGATACGTTTTGATTTGCCTTGTTTCATCTAATATTACTCACAATTATATACCACACAGATTGTTGTGACTCAGGTAAATAGAATTTGTCCAGCAGCACTTGCTCCGTCGCCCTCTTATCAAAACATCCTCCTGAAAAATCAGTCCTTGATTAAATAGACGTGTTCGACTTCGCCCCTTACTCGAGTCAGCACAACCGACGCTTCATGATAGCATACAACATTAAAATCCTGTGAAAGCGAGGCGGCCGCAGGCTTCACACGCAGTCGCTCTCCTCTAATTGCGCGAGCCGAGAGATATCTTGATGACGACAGAGCTTAATCCTCATTGGTCAGAAGCTCCGCAGACACCTATCATGATTGATTCTTTTCACTGTAAAATATATATCTCCACTAAAGCTCTGTACGGACCCTGTATTTACACTAACACTATTATCTCTAGTAGAATGACACTTCATCTTCATGCAGTATTCAACATATTTCAGATCATGAAAAGACTTCAGTACCTCCAGTTCCCCCAACTGCGTCCAGCTGCTCTTGCTGACCACCAAGGCTAGGCGCAGCTGTATCTCTAACACACCTATCAACTTCACAGGAGGAAAGTTTTGTGCTACGGTGTCTCTGCATGATAAGCCCCGCCTGCCTTTCTACAGTATTCTCAGATAGGCAGCACCTAGATTCCTGGGGTGTGTCCGAAATCGCCTACGAAGTCAGTCGGTACTAGATTTAAGCCAGTACGTACTGCTGGAGCGCTATAGTAGCATATGAGTTTTCAGTATCCACACAATCTCTGACGCACTACATCCACCATCTGACCAATGCCCGCTATTCATTAAAAGCCCCATGTACAGACAGATTTAGATACCCTTTGTGACCCTGAGCTGGGCTCACATCTTAATGTGTAGCTCAGAGAACATGAATCAGGAGGAATGTAATCATTGTTTACCTCAGAAGTAGCTCTAACTTCTGTAGCGGCTGTTCACCAGCAGTAGCTACGTACACACAAGGTTCCGCTTTTCTCATTTTTTTTTTCCCCTCCACTTTGAACTCCTCCACAGCTCCAGTTGAATCATGGGATAGCACAGTGTGCTGGGGTCGCATACTTAAAAACGTCTCCCAATTCAGGAGGTGATCCGGTAGGGCTGGGTTTTGGCAATGTGGTGATACAATACGTATTGTGATACAGCAGTCACGATTCAATATATCGCAATATATTGTGATGTATTGCGATTTTCTTAAATACTACTATTAAAACACACCACTGTACGAACAGGTTTATCAATGCTTACAATAGCTTTGCGCCCTTGTGCTGCTTGTTAATGTTGGAGTGGAGCTGAAAATGGATTACAACACTGCCATCTAGTGGTCAGAGGTTTAAACACAACACAATGATTCTCTGTCTGCCAGGAATCTGTGCATGGATACTGTGTTTTTAAGAATTGAAACAGTATCACCAAACATAATAACCCGATTTCAATATTTTGATGTTCGTACACCCCCAATCATCCGGGTAACGTTTGCCTACTACTCGATACCTACTAACTATTCAGACACTAGCTGTACTCGCCTACTGATTTCGCTCACTAGTAAGTGGTAAGCAAGTAGGTTTGACCGCTGACAGAGGTTCCCTTCAAAATATGGCCAATGAGGGACCCTCGGAAAGAGGCTAAAGGGTATATGCGTGATGGATAATTCTCTATTGTAATGTAATCTAATATTCAGCATACTGAAATATTACATGCATTTAATTTTGGTGACTGTAAAATCAATACCATTCAACCCAATACCTTCTTTCCACTGCTGTGAAGGTGCATGACTCTTGCCATTTACATCCTGTGAAAGTTTCATGATGGACCAATAGAAATGCGCTTAAACCCCTCAAAATAAAACCTCTTTACATTCACTTGCATTGAAAGCTATGGCCTCTGCTGTGAAGTTACTCTCTTGAAGAATACTTGTTTTTCTTTAGTCAGCGTCGATCTGCTACAGCAAGACCAGATAGATTAATCTATGTTTACTGGAGATTTATTCTCTCTCTCTCTCTCTCTCTCTCTCTCTCATATGCAGTAGAGAAGGAGAGCAGGACTGGGGATGAAGGTGAAGCCACTGGAGGAGATTCTGTGGAAAAGGAAGATGAGGAGGAGGAGGAGGAGGAAGAGGAGGCTAGCAAGTCAAATGACACACCTTCAGACGATGAGGTAAGACTACTAAGTAAGGTCACTTCCAGTTCTGGCAGCCAGTCCTGCACTTTGTGGGCTCTGAAGTGCGCAAGTGTTAGGCCTCCAAGACGGGGAGTGAAGAAGAATATTAGTGTGTGGGTCTTCCTACCAAATTAGTTCTGACTCCGGCAGCACGGTGGTGTAGTGGTCAGTATGGTGGTGTAGTGGTCAGTACAGTGGTGTAGTGGTTAGTACGGTGGTGTAGTGGTTAGTATGGTGGTGTAGTGGTCAGTATGGTGGTGTAGTGGTCAGTACAGTGGTGTAGTGGTTAGTATGGTGGTGTAGTGGTATGGATGGTGGTGTAGTGGTTAGTATGGTGGTGTAGTGGTCAGTGGTGGTGTAGTGGTGTACATGGTGTAGTGGTTAGTACGGTGGTGTAGTGGTTAGTATGGTGGTGTAGTGGTCAGTATGGTGGTGTAGTGGTCAGTACAGTGGTGTAGTGGTCAGTACAGTGGTGTAGTGGTTAGTATGGTGGTGTAGTGGTTAGTATGGTGGTGTAGTGGTTAATACTGTGGTGTAGTGGTTAGTACGGTGGTGTAGTGGTTAGTATGGTGGTGTAGTGGTTAGTACGGTGGTGTAGTGGTTAGTATGGTGGTGTAGTGGTTAGTAGGGTGGTGTAGTGGTCAGTACGGTGGTGTAGTGGTCAGTACAGTGGTGTAGTGGTTAGTATGGTGATGTAGTAGTTAGTATGGTGGTGTAGTGGTCAGTACGGTGGTGTAGTGGTTAGTATGGTGGTGTAGTGGTCAGTATGGTGGTGTAGTGGTCAGTACAGTGGTGTAGTGGTTAGTATGGTGGTGTAGTGGTTAGTATGGTGGTGTAGTGGTCAGTACAGTGGTGTAGTGGTTAGTACGGTGGTGTAGTGGTTAGTATGGTGGTGTAGTGGTCAGTACGGTGGTGTAGTGGTTAGTATGGTGGTGTAGTGGTTAGTATGGTGGTGTAGTGGTCAGTACAGTGGTGTAGTGGTTAGTACGGTGGTGTAGTGGTTAGTATGGTGGTGTAGTGGTCAGTACGGTGGTGTAGTGGTTAGTATGGTGGTGTAGTGGTCAGTATGGTGGTGTAGTGGTCAGTACAGTGGTGTAGTGGTTAGTATGGTGGTGTAGTGGTTAGTATGGTGGTGTAGTGGTTAGTACGGTGGTGGAGTGGTTAGTACGGTGGTGTAGTGGTTAGTATGGTGGTGTAGTGGTTAGTATGGTGGTGTAGTGGTTAGTACGGTGGTGTAGTGGTCAGTACGGTGGTGTAGTGGTTAGTACGGTGGTGTAGTGGTTAGTATGGTGGTGTAGTGGTTAGTACGGTGGTGTAGTGGTTAGTACGGTGGTGTAGTGGTTAGTACGGTGGTGTAGTGGTTAGTACGGTGGTGTAGTAGCCAGTATGGTGGTGTAGTGGTCAGTACGGTGGTGTAGTGGTTAGTACGGTGGTGGAGTGTTTGAACACCTCAGTGTCACTGCTGGACTGAGAGTCGTCCACCAACCAAAACTATCCAGACAGCAGTGTCCTGTGGGCGGCGTCCTGTGTCCACTGATGAAGGACTAGAGGAACACAAACTGTGCAGCAGCAGATGAGCTACTGTCTCTGTAGTAATGGAATAACAGTCTCTCCTCTTGTACGTATGACTGTAAATCTATTTAGTAATAGATGGAATCTGCACATTAGCCACAATTTGAATGTTGAGAAATACGACTTTAAACGTTTGTCTTCCTCCTGCAGATGAAGGACGCTGACGAGGGAGTGCAGAACACTGGAGATGGACATAAACAGGCTGTGAGAAAAAGGAGAGTACGGAAGGACTGAAAGGCCTTTTCTCTTCCCTTCCTCCCTCTTGTTTTCTCTCTTTTCTCCTCTTCTCGTCCTCCCTGCCTTTCTAAATGCTGCATGTCCCGGCTTTGCTGAGTCAACCAGCCCTGCCCTCCACCGGAGCTCTTCCTCCTCCCCCAACCCTGCTCTCTCCAGTCTTCCTCTCCGCCACTAGTTTCTTACTGGTCACTTCTCGGATTTAAGCTCTACCAATCAAAACTCTGCTGTACTTCCTCTCCCGAGGTTTTCTTGAAGGAGTAGCATCGAGGCCAGTTGTTACAATTGCTAGTGCTAGTTTAAGTACTGTGATATAACTGAAAAGATCTTTTAGAATGAAAACACCTCAAATAACATTTCATAATAATTATTTGGAGACGATGTTCTTTAACTTATTTAAAACGTCTGTTTTAAGTTATGTTTTAATGTTATTGATCAAAAGAACGCACAGAATATATTTATTGTTTGTATATTGTTTGCAGTTTCATGTAGGACATTAAGATCTTGCTTTCTGGCATGTTGATTCCACTCAGTTTGTGGTGAAGGAGAAGCTCAACTTGTGGGATCTGAACCTGTAAACACATCTCATCTGATTTGTTTAGCTTGGCAGATACACAGCCACTTTATTAGACACACCTCTGTGTATCTATACTCACTGTCCACTGTATCAGCTCCACTGACCATCCAGGACCTCCACTTACAGACTGTAGTTCATCTGATTCTCTACATACTATATTACTCTGTTCTTTAATGATCAGGACCCCCACAGGACCACCACAGAGCAGATACTATTAGGGAGGTGGATCATTCTCAGTTGCTGCTGGAGTGTTTAAACACCTCAGTGTCACTGCTGGACTGAGAATCGTCCACCAACCAAAAGTATCCAGACAACAGTGTCCTGTGGGCGGCGTCCTGTGTCCACTGATGAAGGACTAGAGCAGGTGAGCTGCTGTATCTGATCCACTCGCACCAGCACAACACATACGCACACCACCAACACATCAGTGTCATTGCAGTGCTGAGAATGATCCACCTCCCTAATAGTATCTGCTCTGTGGTGGTCCTGTGGGGGTCCTGATTATTAAAGAACAGAAAAAATAAAGTATACAGAGAATCAGATGAACTACAGTCTGTAGGTGGAGCTCCTGTATGGACAGTGGAGCTGATACAGTGGACAGTGTGTGGAGATATAAGGAGGTGGAAGTGTTTTAGTTTTGGCTGCTTTGTGTTTACAGCTTCACGCAGGACGCTTAAGTGCGAGCCCTCGCCTCAAACGAGGCCACCTCGCACACAGGAACCTTTCGGCTTTGAGAATAGAAACGTCCGTCTTGAGCAATGTACACCCGTTTGTTTTGTTTTTCTGCTTTTCTAGTTCATGTGTCTTGCCACACAAGGGCAGCTTCTTGTTTACATATGTTTGTAAATTGTACATTGCTCTTGGAAATAAAACCTATTTAATACAAAAGACGAATGCAAAAGCAAAACCAGTTTTATTAACACAAAAAGGTTGAAGGCATAATCGGAATAGTACAATTTACACACGAGGCAGTTATCTACATGGGGCGTGTGGAGGCTGAAGTTACATACCTGAAGGAAAATGTTCATACACAGTATTAAAGTACAATGAAATAATAAATAACATGACAGAATATGACCATTACCTTGTAACAACAAAGCTGTATCGTTCTTTTGTCTTTCATTGGCTGAGTTCTTGGTACTGACTGTATTTCTGAATAATTTCTGTAACACTGAATTCATACACTGCCAGTCAAAAGTTTGGAGACACCTACCTGAATATATATATGTGTGTATAACTATAAAGATAATTTGATCTGAGTGTGTTGAGAGATGAGTGTAAATAGTGAAGTTGGAGCCCATGTACACAAATATTACTTAATCAAACATTTGTATTTAAATGTAAAAATAAGAATGTATATTTTTCTAAGAGCTATAAAACCCCCAAACCTGTTTATCAGAACAAGATCTCAGCATCTACACTATCTTCTTCAGTCCTGTTAGAGAAGCAGCTCATGTGGCTCCTCATGAAGCTGCTGGTCAGAATGTTCAAAGTATGTAAACCTGCATCAGAGCAAATGAGCTCATTTCTAAAAGACCCTCTAAACATTCTTTAAACACAACCAGATGTTTAATTCTGCTCCAGGAATAATTCCACACCTCTTATTATATAGTTCTGATCTCTTCACACTTATTCACTATTATTAGTACTATTAATATAGTACCAAAAAGAATAACCTGGGTGGGTGTGTCCCCAAACTTATGAGTGATGGTGCATATAAAGCATTTCTTGTCTTGACAGTAAGTGAAGAGTCTGCAAGGGGATGGAGTAAATCGAATACATACCCATCCACACCACTCTCATAGATCAATATCACTCCAGTCCTCCCTTCTTTTCTTTTTACAGTAAAAGCCCGCCCGTCTGTTTATTACCCACCCACTTCAATCCCGTCTGTCTCTCTATGTTTTTATATAGAAATATATTTCTCAACATTACCACCACAATACCGTACGCTGTTTCAATTAAGTCCAGTTCCAAACAGGTCGTTAGTGGTCAATAAAGGAAGAAAGGAGGTCACGTATGTTTATTGACCATCAGATGGTCCTCATTGGTGTTAAGTCACTCGCCCTAACTGTGAGTATCAGCTTCTAAGTGTCATGCATTTTCTCTTTGGAATAAATACCAGGACCTCATGCGCTCACATAAGAATAGATCACTTTGCCCATCGTTTCTGCTGAGCTTCCCTCTCCACTGGCTCTGCGTATCCATGACAAAAAGGGAAAAGTATTATAAGATGGTACGTTAACCCGCCTGTTAGTAGGAAGGCTTTAAAACTAATAATAATAACATTAATAACAAGTTTTACTGTAGCACAGTTGAAAACGCTGCACTATTCTGGCAGGACAAACATGCAGACGGGCTGCTGAAGCGTGTAGACGAGCCTGATGTGCATTAGTACTGTGGATATCTGACCACAGACTACCAAACGCTTTCCATTAACTCCGTAACAACCCGAGTCAGAGCGGGTCAGTCGGTTTTATAGTCGTCCACAAGCAGCCGGGACGATAATGGACGGAATGAGGAGGCAAAGAAAAATACATACATACAAACAGTATTGAAATCAATTCAGAGCTCAGATTAATCCTACACCTGGATGTTTATATGAAGGACTGGACTGGAAGTGATGGTGAACGTTGGGACCAGGGGGAGAGTAAACAGGGCCTCTTAAAGGATAAAGGGTCCATTCTTCTGGTGGTGGAGGGGGGCGTGTGGTGTAATAACAGTGTTCCACACGTGGTCTCATTTCCGTTTGCTCTTGGTGTCGGTGGTCTGGAACACACTGGACGCAGACATGAGGTTCTCAATGTACTGGCCCAGGACCTGGTTCTCTGACTTCAGCTTCAGGTTCTCCTCCTTCACCGCATCCACACGAGCAGAGAGATCTGAGAGATAAGAGATAGCAGATACTTGGTTCTTGGTACAAGTTCTCATAATAATAATAATAATAATAATAATAATAATAATAATAATACAGACTAGAGGTGGGCAATACAACAAAACATAATATTTTTATATTAAGTTATTTATCAAATATCAAACAGTGCTGCATTTAAAACACTATCAAAACTGTGTACAGTGATTTTTAATCAATGATCTGTAATACTGTGTTGCTCTTAATCCACTTAAATAGAATTAATTAGCTTTTTTATAATAAATATGCTCATTTATTAAATAGGTTCATTTATTTCACAATGAGCGTCGCCAGGGGAGACAGTGGAAAGAAAAACTTTCAGATCGAGAGGAATCAGATTCTAAAAGACTCTAATTTAATATACACAGGTTAGCCATAACATAAAACCCACCTCCTTATATCTACACTCACTGTATCAGCTCCACTGACCATACAGGAGCTCCACTTACAGACTGTAGTTCATCTGATTCTCTGTATACTTTATTACTCTGTTCTTTAATGATCAGGACCCCCACAGGACCACCACAGAGCAGATACTATTAGGGAGGTGGGTCATTCTCAGGGCTGTGCTGACACTGATGTGGTGCTGGTGTGAGTGGATCAGACACAGCAGGGTTGCTGGAGTGTTTAAACACTGTATCCACTCACTGTCCACTCTATTAGACACTCCTACTACTTGCTGGTCCACCTTGTAGATGTAAAGTCAGAGACAGTAGCTCATCTGCTGCTGCACAGTTTGTGTTCTCTAGTTCTTCATCAGTGGACACAGGACGCCGCCCACAGGACACTGGTGTCTGGATAGTTTTGGTTGGTGGACGATTCTCAGTCCAGCAGCAGCACTGCAGTGTCTGATCCACTCCAACCAGCACCACACACTAACTAACACACCACCACCACGTCAGTGTCACTGCAGTCCTGGGTATGATCCACCTCCCTAATAGTATCTGCTCTGTGGTGGTCCTGTGGGGGTCCTGATCATTAAAGAACAGAGTAATAAAGTATACAGAGAATCAGATGAACTACAGTCTGTAAGTGGAGCTCCTGTATGGTCAGTGGAGCTGATACAGTGACAGTGAGTGTAGGTCCTGTATGGTCAGTGGAGTTAATACAGTGGACAGTGAGTGGAGGTCCTGTATGGTCAGTAGAGCTCATACAGTGGACAGTGAGTGGAGGTCCTGTATGGTCAGTGGAGCTGATACAGTAGACAGTGAGTGGAGGTCCTGTATGGTCAGTGGAGCTGATACAGTGGACAGTGAGTGTAGGTCCTGTATGGTCAGTGGAGCTGATACAGTGGACAGTGAGTGGAGGTCCTGTATGGTCAGTGGAGCTGATACAGTGGACAGTGAGTGTAGGTCCTGTATGGTCAGTGGAGCTGATACAGTAGACAGTGAGTGGAGGTCCTGTATGGTCAGTGGAGCTGATACAGTGGACAGTGAGTGGAGGTCCTGTATGGTCAGTGGAGCTGATACAGTGGACAGTGAGTGGAGGTCCTGTATGGTCAGTGGAGCTAATACAGTGGACAGTGAGTGGAGATATAAGGAGGTGGCTGATCTAATGTTATACTGCTCAGCACTGATATAAAGACTACTGACTAAAGCTTACTGTGTTACATTATCCTGTAGGCAACAAAAACATTGTAAATTAATGTAAAGAGCTTCATTCTGAGTGATTTTGGAGCATTTCTATTGGTCCATTCTCATGAAACTTCTACAGGGTATAAGAAGCAGCTGTCTTCATCAAATGATGAAGAATGGTAACCAACAACAACTGAGACGCATGTTTTTCTTTGGAATGAACGAATAATACATTAAAACTACTTTATCCACAGTATGTAGTGAAGAGGAGCAGATCCATTACAGTGCTGCTAGTGCATCACAAGCCATCTTCAGGAAGCCATTAAGATCTCCTGAGTGGATCTGAGTCAGGAGTACAGTCAGCATGTCAGCACTGCCGATCAATAGCAGCGTAGAGCAGGAATGTACTGAAACTGTACTGAACACGACTAACTCTGAGGCCGGAATACGAGAAACCCTGAATACTGGAGGCAGAACGGAAGGTGAGGGGGATCAGACGTGGGATATAGAGTAAAGAGCAGAGCTGGTTTCTACTGTTTACCTTCTAGTGTGTGCTGCAGCTCAAGCACCTGGTTAATGAGTCTCGTCTTCTCCTCCAGTTCAACCTGGTTCTCCATGTCTCCTTAGAGGACAAAATGAACATCAAACACCATCAGCGCTTACAAACCAGCACAAACTCAACATCTGTGAGTAAAACAGAGAAAACACTCACCGTCCATCTCACAGTTCATAGCAAAGTACTCGTCCTCGTGTCTGGAGCGCAGCGGTGCGGGGCTGTCGCCTGAAATCAACACAACCATCACAGTCAACTTAAAAATAATAAATATATTAATGAAGCACAAACACAGTAACCACATACTAAACTACTGAGAAACTTCCAGAACTGCTGAACACAGACGAGCCTACTGACTGTTTGATTCAGTTATTTTATATGGGACCTTATTCCTTCCCTCAGGTTCAGAATTCATTCTCTCTCTTTCTCTCTCTCCCTCCACCTCTCCCCCAATTTCTCTCTTTCTCTCTCTCTCCCCCAATTTCTCTCTTTCTCTCTCTCTCCCCAATTTCTCTCTTTCTCTCTCTCCCCCCAATTTCTCTCTTTCTCTCTCTCTCCCCCAATTTCTCTCTTTCTCTCTCTCTCTCCCCCAATTTCTCTCTTTCTCTCTCTCTCCCCCAATTTCTCTTTCTCTCTCTCTCCCCCAATTTCTCTCTTTCTCTCTCTCTCCCCCAATTTCTCTCTTTCTCTCTCTCTCCCCCAATTTCTCTCTTTCTCTCTCTCTCCCCAATTCTCTCTTTCTCTCTCTCCCCCAATTTCTCTCTTTCTCTCTCTCTCTCCCCCCAATTTCTCTCTTTCTCTCTCTCTCCCCCAATTTCTCTCTTTCTCTCTCTCTCCCCCAATTTCTCTTTCTCTCTCTCTCCCCCAATTTCTCTCTTTCTCTCTCTCTCCCCCAATTTCTCTCTTTCTCTCTCTCTCCCCCAATTTCTCTCTTTCTCTCTCTCTCCCCCAATTTCTCTCTTTCTCTCTCTCTCCCCCAATTTCTCTTTCTCTCTCTCTCCCCCAATTTCTCTTTCTCTCTCTCTCCCCCAATTTCTCTCTTTCTCTCTCTCTCTCCCCCAATTTCTCTCTTCTCTCTCTCTCTCCCCAATTTCTCTCTTTCTCTCTCTCTCCCCCAATTTCTCTCTTTCTCTCTCTCTCCCCCAATTTCTCTCTTCTCTCTCTCTCCCCCAATTTCTCTCTTTCTCTCTCTCTCCCCAATTTCTCTCTTCTCCTCACCTCTCCCCCAATTTCTCTCTTCTCTCTCTCTCCCCCAATTTCTCTCTTTCTCTCTCTCTCCCCAATTTCTCTCTTTCTCTCTCTCCCCCAATTTCTCTCTTTCTCTCTCTCTCCCCCAATTTCTCTCTTTCTCTCTCTCTCCCCCAATTTCTCTCTTTCTCTCTCTCTCCCCCAATTTCTCTTTCTCTCTCTCTCCCCCAATTTCTCTCTTTCTCTCTCTCTCCCCCAATTTCTCTCTTTCTCGCTCTCTCCCCCAATTTCTCTCTTTCTCTCTCTCTCCCCCAATTTCTCTCTTTCTCTCTCTCTCCCCCAATATCTCTTTCTCTCTCTCCTCCCCCAATTGCTCTTTCTCGTCTCTCTCCCCCATATTCTCTCTTTCTCTCTCTCTCTCCCCCAATTTCTCTCTTCTCTCTCTCTCTCCCCCAATTTCTCTCTTTCTCTCTCTCCTTCCCCCAATTTCTCTCTTTCTCTCTCTCTCCCCCAATTTCTCTTTCTCTTTCTCTCCCCTCCCCAATTTCTCTTTCTCTCTCTCTCCCCCAATTTCTCTCTTTCTCTCTCTCTCTCCCCCAATTTCTCTCTTTCTCTCTCTCTCTCCCCCAATTTCTCTCTTTCTCTCCTCCTCCTCCCCCAATTTCTCTCTTTCTCTCTTCTCTCCCCCAATTTCTCTCTTTCACTCTCTCTCCCCCCCAATTTCTCTTTCTCTCTCTCTCCCCAATTTCTCTCTTTCTCTCTCTCTCCCCCTATTTTCTCTCTTTCTCCTCTCGCTCTCTCCCCCAATTTCTCCTTTCTCTCTCTCTCCCCCAATTTCTCTCTTTCTCTCTCTCCTCCCCCAATTTCTCTTTCTCTCTCTCTCCCCCAATTTCTCTTTCTCTCTCTCTCCCCCAATTTCTCTCTTTCTCTCTCTCTCTCCCCCAATTTCTCTCTTTCTCTCTCTCTCCCCCAATTTCTCTCTTCTCCCCCAATTCTCTTTCTCTCTCTCTCCCCCAATTTCTCTCTTTCTCTCTCTCTCCCCCAATTTCTCTCTTTCTCTCTCTCTCCCCCAATTTCTCTCTTTCTCTCTCTCTCCCCCCAATTTCTCTTTCTCTCTCTCTCCTCCCCAATTTCTCTCTTTCTCTCTCTCTCCCCCAATTTCTCTTTCTCTCTCTCCCCCCCAATTTCTCTTTCTCTCTCTCTCCCCCAATTTCTCTCTTTCTCTCTCTCTCTCCCCCCAATTTCTCTCTTTCTCTCTCTCTCCCCCAATTTCTCTCTTTCTCTCTCTCTCCCCCAATTTCTCTTTCTCTCTCTCTCCCCCAATTTCTCTCTTTCTCTCTCTCTCCCCCAATTTCTCTCTTTCTCTCCCCCAATTTCTCTCTTTCTCTCTCTCTCCCCCAATTTCTCTCTTTCTCTCTCTCTCCCCCAATTTCTCTCTTTCTCTCTCTCTCCCCCAATTTCTCTTTCTCTCTCTCCCCCCCAATTTCTCTCTTTCTCTCTCTCTCTCCCCCAATTTCTCTCTTTCTCTCTCTCTCTCCCCCAATTTCTCTCTTTCTCTCTCTCTCTCTCTCCCCCAATTTCTCTCTTTCTCTCTCTCTCTCCCCAATTTCTCTCTTTCTCTCTCTCTCTCCCCAATTTCTCTCTTTCTCTCTCTCTCTCCCAATTTCTCTTTCTCTCTCTCTCCCCCAATTTCTCTCTTTCTCTCTCTCTCACACTCCAATTTCTCTCTTTCTCTCTCTCTCCCCCAATTTCTCTTTCTCTCTCTCTCCCCCAATTTCTCTCTTTCTCTCTCTCTCCCCCAATTTCTCTCTTTCTCTCTCTCTCCCCCAATTTCTCTCTTTCTCTCTCTCTCTCCCCCAATTTCTCTCTTTCTCTCTCTCTCCCCCAATTTCTCTCTTTCTCTCTCTCTCCCCCAATTTCTCTCTTTCTCTCTCTCTCCCCCAATTTCTCTTTCTCTCTCTCCCCCCCAATTTCTCTCTTTCTCTCTCTCTCTCCCCCAATTTCTCTCTTTCTCTCTCTCTCCCCCAATTTCTCTCTTTCTCTCTCTCTCTCCCCCAATTTCTCTCTTTCTCTCTCTCTCTCCCCAATTTCTCTCTTTCTCTCTCTCTCTCCCAATTTCTCTTTCTCTCTCTCTCCCCCAATTTCTCTCTTTCTCTCTCTCTCACACTCCAATTTCTCTTTCTCTCTCTCCCCCCCAATTTCTCTCTTTCTCTCTCTCTCTCACTCCAATTTCACTTTCTCTCTCTCTCTAATTTCTCTCTCACTCTCTCTCCCCCAATTTCTCTCTTTCTCTCTCCCCAATTTCTCTCTTTCTCTCTCTCTCCCCAATTTCTCTTTCTCTCTCGCTCCCCCAATTTCTCTCTTTCTCTCTCTCTCTCACTCCAATTTCTCTTTCTCTCTCTAATTTTTCTTTCTCTCTCTCTCTAATTTCTCTCTTACTCCCCAATTTCTTTTTCTCTCTCCCTAATTTCTCTCTCACTCTCTCTCTCCCCAATTTCTCTTTTTCTCTCTTTCTCTATCCCTAATTGCTCTCTTTCTCTCTCCCCAACATCTGTCGCTCCCTAATTTCTCTCTTTCTCTCTCTCTCACACTCCAATTTCTCTCTTTCTCTTCCCATCTGTCGCTCCCTAATTTCTATTTCTCTCCACAATTTTTCTCTCTCCCTCTTCCCATCTCTCTTACTCTCTCCCTCCCTTAATTTCTCTCTTTCTCTCTCTCCCTCAATTTCTCTCTTTCTCTCTCCCTCAATTTCTCTCTTTCTCTCTCTCCCTCAATTTCACTCTTTCTCTCTCCCCAACTTCTCTTTCTCTCTCTCTCCAATTTCTCTCTTTCTCTCTCTCCCCAACTTCTCTCTTTCTCTCTCTCTCTCTCCAACTTCTCTCTTTCTCTCTCTCCCCAACTTCTCTCTTTCTCTCTCTCTCTCTCCAACTTCTCTCTTTCTCTCTCTCTCCAATTTTCCCCCTCAATGTCTCTCTCCCCAATTTCTCTTTCTCTCTCTCTCCAATTTTTCTTTCTCTCTCTCCCCAATTTCTCTCTTTCTCTTCCCATCTGTTGCTCCCTAATTTCTCTTTCTCTCCCCAATTTTTCTCTCTCCCTCTTCCCATCTCTCTTACTCTCTCCCTCCCATAATTTCTCTCTTTCTCTCTCTCCCTCAATTTCTCTCTCCCTCAATTTCTCTCTTTCTCTCTCTCTCTTCCCATCTTTCTTACTCTGTCCAATTTTTCTCTCTTTCTTCTCATCTCTCTCTCTCCCTCATTTCTCTCTTTTCCAGCAGTATGTAACAAAACACTGACTTGCCATCTTATAAATATTGACATATTTTCTCTGAAATAAATCCAGAGTAAACTGCCCGGAGTGGCTTCCATACATTCTGGGTTTTCTTTTATGGAGAGGAATTCATACACGGTCAGTAGAGCTGATAACAACGGACAGTAGTAGAAACAAGTCCATTCACTTCAGCATGAATTCCTCTGTAAACCTTTTGGTCTAAATTTAAAGCTGACATGTGAGAAATGTGAGCAATAGCTCTGCATCACAACTCAACAAAACAAACCCCTTATACACACAGAAACTAGTACAAGTTACAAGTAAGCAGAAGAACACTAGAATTAAAGCCTGTTCACAGCAAACTCAGCCAATCTCCTCTGACTGGACCTTCACTTCAGTTCCCTGTGACTGTTTTCCTTCATCCAGCTGAACCACCTACAGTAACAAACCAGAACCACTAAACTGTGTCCTCACCTTCACTCCACAGTCTCCTGTCACTGTCAGCTGTATTTAACACACGGAATATAACTTAAACACACACAGGATGAAGAAAACACTGACATTAAAACTGACACCACAGAAACAAACCCAGAGTTTGTTTTGTAGCCTCGGCTAGCAGCTACAGGCCACGTAGCTAGCCCAGACACGCCTCATATCAGCTTATTTATTACTAATAAGTAACACAAACCCAGCACACCACTGCTACACAACTCTACACACTTTATATCCACCGTTCATTAATAAACTGATGTAACTGTTAGTAAAGAATGTGGTTTGTTATGGCTTGTGCTAACCGGCTAGCTAAGCTAACTGGGTGGCACAGCCGAGCTCAGCGCAAGTAAACAGCAGAAACTAAAAGAGTTCAAGCTGAAAAGTCGCTCTGTATCTGCTCGTCTTACCGTTTGTGGGTCAACGAGCTGGATTTTGTGATCGCTAGAGTGAAACCGCTTGTGATAATATCACCAACGCGGAGCTCAGAGATGATGAAACGCCGTTAACTGCTCATCATCTCAGTCACAGCGGAGCTTTACTCGGTGTAGCGCCAGCTGTGGCCACTAGAGGGAGACAGAGCGCTGCAAAGCTGATACGGTGGCTGCCCAATGGAAAACGTGCGTCTCCAGTATTGTTTTTTTATTTTTCATCATGATGTGTCTATGTGGCAGGTACTGTTTACATTGAGGGAACATTTCCTGATGAATGGACCAATAGAAATACTCCAAAATAGCTTACAAAAAAAATCTGGTTCCATGGACATTTAAAGTGAAAGACTGTTTGGAGAGATGTTGCCAAAGGTATTCATTCACTCATCCAAATCATTGAAGCAGGTGTTTCAGTCACTTCCATGACCACAGGTGTATAAAACCAGCACAGAGTCATACAGACTGCTTCTACACACATTAGTAAAGAGTGGGTCTCTCTCAGGAGCTCAGTGAACTCCAGCGTGGTACCGTGATAGGACGCCACCTGTGCAACAAGTCCAGTGGTGAAGTTTCCTCACTACTAAATATTCCACAGTGGACTGTCAGTGGTGTTATAACAAAGTGGAAGTGATTGAGAACGACAGCAACTCCGCCACCAAGTGGTAGAACACGTACAATGACAGAGCGGGTCAGCGGATGCTGAGGAGCATAGAGCACAGAGGTGCATGCCACCACTGGACTCTAGAGCTGTGGAAACGTGTTCTCTGGAGTGGCCAATCACGCTTCTCTGTCTGGCAATCTGACGGACGAGTCTGGATTTTAATGGTTGCCAGGAGAACGGTACTTATCTGACTGCATTGTGCCGAGTGTAAAGTTTGGTGGAGGGGGGATTATGGTGTGGGGTTGTTTTACAGGAGGTGGGCTCGGACTCTCAGTTCCAGTGAAAGGAATTCCTAATGCTTCAGCAGACCAAGAGATTCTGGACAATCTCATGCTCACAACTTCGTGGGAAACCCGTACTAACCACTACACCACCTTACTAACCACTACACTACCATACTAACCACTACACCACCATACTAACCACTACACCACCGTACTAACCACTACACCACCATACTAACCACTACACCACCATACTAACCACTACACCACCTTACTAACCACTACACCACCATACTAACCACTACACCACCGTACTAACCACTACACTACCATACTAACCACTACACCACCATACTAACCACTACACCACCGTACTAACCACTACACCACCATACTAACCACTACACCACCGTACTAACCACTACACCACCATACTAACCACTACACCACCGTACTAACCACTACACCACCGTACTAACCACTACACCACCATACTAACCACTACACCACCGTACTAACCACTACACCACCATACTAACCACTACACCACCATACTAATCACTACACCACCTTACTAGCCACTACACTACCATACTAACCAGTACACCACCATACTAACCACTACACCACCATACTAACCACTACACCACCTTACTAATCACTACACCACCTTACTAGCCACTACACTACCATACTAACCAGTACACCACCGTACTAACCACTACACCACCATACTAACCACTACACCACCTTACTAACCACTACACCACCATACTAACCACTACACCACCATACTAACCACTACACCACCGTACTAACCACTACACCACCATACTAACCACTACACCACCATACTAATCACTACACCACCTTACTAGCCACTACACTACCATACTAACCAGTACACCACCATACTAACCACTACACCACCATACTAACCACTACACCACCTTACTAATCACTACACTACCATACTAACCACTACACTACCATACTAACCACTACACCACCGTACTAACCACTACACCACCATACTAACCACTACACCACCGTACTAACCACTACACCACCATACTAACCACTACACCACCGTACTGACCACTACACCACCATACTAACCACTACACTACCGTACTAACCACTACACCACCATACTGACCACTACACCACCATACTAACCACTACACCACCATACTAACCACTACACCACCGTACTAACCACTACACCACCATACTAACCACTACACTATCGTACTAACCACTACACCACCATACTAACCACTACACCACTGTACTGACCACTACACCACCATACTAACCACTACACCACCATACTAACCACTACACCACCATACTAACCACTACACCACCGTACTAACCACTACACCACCGTACTAACCACTACACCACCATACTAACCACTACACCACCATACTAACCACTACACCACCATACTAACCACTACACCACCGTACTGACCACTACACCACCATACTGACCACTACACCACCGTACTGACCACTACACCACCATACTAACCACTACACCTCCGTACTGACCACTACACCACCGTACTAACCACTACACCACCGTACTGACCACTACACCACCGTACTAACCACTACATCACCATACTAACCACTACACCACCGTACTGACCACTACACCACCGTACTAACCACTACATCACCATACTAACCACTACACCACCGTACTAACCACTACATCACCATACTGACCACTACACCACCATACTGACCACTACACCACCGTACTAACCACTACACCACCGTACTGACCACTACACCACCGTACTAACCACTACATCACCATACTAACCACTACACCACCGTACTGACCACTACATCACCATACTAACCACTACACCACCGTACTAACCACTACACCACCGTACTAAACCACTACACCACCGTACTGACCACTACACCACCGTACTAACCACTACATCACCATACTAACCACTACACCACCGTACTAACCACTACACCACCATACTAACCACTACATCACCATACTAACCACTACACCACCGTACTAACCACTACACCACCGTACTAACCACTACACCACCGTACTGACCACTACATCACCATACTAACCACTACACCACCGTACTAACCACTACACCACCGTACTAACCACTACACCACCGTACTAACCACTACACCACCGTACTAACCACTACACCACCATACTAACCACTACATCACCATACTAACCACTACACCACCGTACTAACCACTACACCACCGTACTAACCACTACACCACCGTACTAACCACTACACCACCTTACTAACCACTACACCACCATACTAACCACAACACCACCATACTGACCACTACATCACCATACTAACCACTACTAAAACATAGCTTATTTAATACCAATGAACAGCATGGTGGGACTCTTTGGAACAGCCAGACCTCTAATGTCATCATGTTCAGAGAGTACCAGAGAGATATAATGCCCCCAGCTTTGGGCGGTGCAGTAGAACAGCTAGTCCTGCTAGTAGACTGATTGAGCTCCTTTGTGATCCAGAACAAAGCATCAAATGTAGAGCCTGGCCCTCAGGTGGCTGAATGCAATCAAATCCTCACAACAATCTACCAAGTGTAAAGCCTACCCAGAAGTTCAGAGGGACAAACTCCCTGTTCATACCTTCAATTTCAGTGGAACCTCACAGAACCAGAGGGGGGGTCTGGATACTTCTGGACATGTAGTGTAGTTACTGCTTACCAGAGATGAATGAAGTGTCGGGCTGTGTGTGGGGGCGGGGTTAACAGTATCTGTCTATCAGTGCAAAGGCAGCTCAGCTCCTTTCTGAACACAGTTAATATTAAATATCTGTTTAAACTCGATTCAGTGACGTACAGGTTAAATATAAATCAGCCACAGCATTACACACTGGTCTGTACAGAAACTTCCTGTGTTTACAGTGACCCCCGCCAGCCCCTCCCACCCTCTCTGAACTGAGAAGAAGAGCCTTTGTTGGCTTAACAGAAGCACACACACACACACACACACACAAACACACACACACACACTCATACACACATGCACACACACAAACACACACACAATAATACACATACACACTCATACACATACACAAACACACACACACACTCA
The DNA here is from genome assembly GCA_021613375.1 of Megaleporinus macrocephalus. Taxonomy (NCBI): domain Eukaryota; kingdom Metazoa; phylum Chordata; class Actinopteri; order Characiformes; family Anostomidae; genus Megaleporinus; species Megaleporinus macrocephalus. The sequence continues at coordinate 3,601,339 of CM038706.1, read as the reverse complement.
CACACACTCACACAGTCTCACACACACTCATACACACACACACACACTCACACCGTCTCACACACACTCACACACTCATACACACACACAAACACACACACACACACACTCATACACACTCATACACACACTCATGCACACATACACACACACTCATACACACATACACACACACAAACACACACACAATAATACACATACACACTCATACACACAAACACACACACACACTCACACACACACACACACACACTCACACCGTCTCACACACACTCACACACTCATACACACACACAAACACGCACACAATAATACACATACACACTCATACACACAAACACACACACACACTCACACACACTCACACACACACACACTCACACCGTCTCACACACACTCACACACTCATACACACACACAAACACGCACACACACACACTCATACACACACTCATACACACACTCATGCACACATACACACTCATACACACATACACACACACTCATACACACATACACACACACATTCATACACACACACACACACTCATACACACTCATACACACACAAACACACACTCATACACACATACACACACACTCTCATACACATATAGACACTCATACACACACACACACACACTTTCATACACACTGTCATACACACATACACACACTCATACACACACACACACTCATACACACTCACACACACAAACAGTCACACACACACACACACACTCACACACACACACACACACAGTCACACACACACACACACTCACACACACTCTTATACACACACAGTGAAGCAGGAAAAACTCGTACTCCTGTCGGCTGCTGGTGCCGTTGTGAAGCCGCGTGATGCCGTAAACGATCATGAGGCTTTTGTGTACGCAGAGTCAGCAAATTCCCTCCTCAGCTCAGGGGGTGTGTGGGAGGGACGGAGGGAGGACAGAGTACAGCGTTCTCTTCACTCTCCACAGCCCAGTTACAGTTTACTAATATTATACTATGTGTTATAACAGTATCTGTTATATGGTTGTATATTACTATACTATATATTACTATATATACATCCATATATATATACACTACCGCTCAAAAGTTTAGGATCACTTTAGAATTTCAATTCATGCAATTTTCATGCAATTCACAAACAATATTGTCCATTTCACAGTTAATGTAAGTGTATCAGATGATTTTAAAGAATATAAATGTTTGTATTAAAGTCTATTTTTGTATAGAGGCTTATTTTACATATAGTTCTATTATCAGTAATTCTCAGTCCTCTGTCTAAATCTCCTGGTACGACCACCAATCCAAGTTAAGGATGTTATTGGACTAATTGGTTGTTAGGACACTCTTGATCAATTGTGATGCACAGCTGAAAAACATTCTACTAATAAGTGAGTATAAAAGGGAACAACATTCTAGGTTAGTTTAGTATCTGAAGATCAGCAGTTGATGGCTTGCTGACCGACTCACAATGACCAGAAAGAAACAACTTTCTTTAGAGACCCGTCAGTCCATTGTTGTGTTAAGGAAGAAGATACTCCATTAAAACAAGAACATTTCACTGTGATCCCAAACTTTTGAACAGTAGTATATATATATATATATATATATATATATATATATATATATATATATATATATATATATATATATATATATACACATTCATCATGATATTCTCACGCCCTTTATACAGCGACGACATATGTGTGCGTTCTTGTAGTGGTATATTTGTGACACACATTATTTAGCTACAGTAATACTACAAAAAAACAGTACAGTAAAAAAATATCTACTAGTCTAATGGTAAAGAACACTACCATCTAGTGGTTGGAGGTTTAAACCCAACACATAATGAACCACTGACTGCCACAAATCTTATATGACCAAACAGATACTTGCTCCTCTAACTGTTCTACTGGATCAGCACCTCCACTATAACTCAGCCCACAGGTACTGGATGGAGCTTCATCCATCCACAGTACACAGTTGCACTGCACCACTGTCCAGTAGGGGGGGCTTTATACTCCGTTAGCCCACACTTGGCTTATGCATGGTGATTTTAGGCTCATGTCTGCCACTATCAATTAGAAATAAATAATGTGTCTAAAATTCATATTTAAATGTTTGATATTTTCTATATTTTCTCATACCCCTAGTCAGGACCCTCACAGGACCACCAGTACGGAAAGTGGAGCTTTTCACTGTATCAGCTCCACTGACCATACAGGAGCTACACTTACAGACTGTAGTTCATCTGATTCTCTGTATACTTTGTTCTTTACTGAAACTCCAGAGCTGATAAAGTGGATGAGTGTAGAACTACAGAGGTTTTGATGTATATATCACTGTTGGGATAAAACCTCATGTCTCCAACAAAGTACTTATATACTGATTCAACACTGTTTATTATTTTATATTATACACTACCATACACTAAAAGTTTGGACACGCCCACCCAGGTGCTTCTTATTTGTACTATATTAATAGTAATAATATTAGTGAGTAAGTGTGAAGAGATCAGAACTATAGAATAGTCAGTATGGAATGATTCCTGGAGCAGAATTAAACATCTGGTTGTGTTTAAAGAATGTTTAGAGGGTCTTTTAGAAATGAGCTCATTTGCTCTGATGCAGGTTTACATACTTTGAACATTCTGACCAGCAGCTTCATGAGGAGCCACATGAGCTGCTTCTCTAACAGGACTGAAGAAGATAGTGTAGATGCTGAGATCTTGTTCTGATAAACAGGTTTGGGGGTTTTATAGCTCTTATAAAAATATACATTCTCATTTTTACATTTAAATACAGTCAAATGTTTGTTTTAGGAATATTTGTGTACATGGGCTCCAACTTCACTATTTACACTCGTCTCTTAACACACTCAGATCTAAACGTCTGTATAGTTATACACATATATAATAAGGTACTTTTGACTGGTAGTGTATATTATAATATAAAACATTAAACAGCTGAGATGAGTTGAGAATCATTACTATTATAGTAGTTATTGTGTAATAAGAGGTTAATAACTGAGTAATAAGCGTCAGTGTAAGGCCTTCAGGCTGAACACACTATGTACACAGTGCTTACCGGAGTCGTCGGCCAGCGAGATGTTGGTGAAAGTTCCGTCATCCTCGTCCACGTCTCCCTCCATTGTTTCCAGATAAACGAATACAATCACTGTACTTTATCACAACAATGTTTTCATGTATTTATCTTCATCTCTCTCTCGCCCTCTCTCTCTCTCTCTCTCTCTCTCTCTGTCTCTCTCTCTCTCTCACACATGCACTTGCACACTCTTGTGGGACACCTGCAGCTGTCGGGCCGCACCCCTCTCAATTATTCACCATCTCCACGGTAACCGACCGGACCTGCAGGGCAGCTCAGGTGACACTGTAGCTGCGACAATCGAGCAGCTCTGAGGCGGCGCCTGGCAACAAAGGAGTTCAAAGTTCAAATCCTCTTTGAAGAAAGAAGCTCTCAGCAGCACTGTTTCATTATAACATGTGAAACATTAACCACATACACACACACACACACACACACACACACACACACACACACACACACACACACACACACAAACACACACTACAGGGAGGTGGATCATTCTCAGCACTGCAGTGACACTGACGTGGTGGTGGTGGTGTGTTAGTGTGTGTTGTGCTGGTGTGAGTGGATTAGACACAGCAGTGCTGCTGCTGGAGTGTTTAAACACCTCAGTGTCACTGCTGGACTGAGAATCGTCCACCAACCAAAACTATCCAGACAGCAGTGTCCTGTGGGCGGCGTCCTGTGTCCACTGATGAAGAACTAGAGGAACACAAACTGTGCAGCAGCAGATGAGCTACTGTCTCTGACTTTACATCTACAAGGTGGACCAGCAAGTAGTAGGAGTGTCTGATAGAGTGGACAGTGAGTGGACACAGTGTTTAAACACTCCAGCAGCTGAGAATGACCCACCTCCCTAATAGTATCTGCTCTGTGGTGGTCCTGTGGGGGTCCTGATCATTAAAGAACAGAGTAATAAAGTATACAGAGAATCAGATGAACTACAGTCTGTAAGTGGAGCTCCTGTATGGTCAGTGGAGCTGATACAGTGGACAGTGAGTGGAGGTCCTGTATGGTCAGTGGAGCTGATACAGTGAACAGTGAGTGGAGGTCCTGTATGGTCAGTGGAGCTGATACAGTGAACAGTGAGTGGAGGTCCTGTATGGTCAGTGGAGCTGATACAGTGGACAGTGAGTGGAGGTCCTGTATGGTCAGTGGAGCTGATACAGTGAACAGTGAGTGGAGGTCCTGTATGGTCAGTGGAGCTGATACAGTGGACAGTGAGTGGAGGTCCTGTATGGTCAGTGGAGCTGATACAGTGGACAGTGAGTGGAGCTCCTGTATGGTCAGTGGAGCTGATACAGTGAACAGTGAGTGGAGGTCCTGTATGGTCAGTGGAGCTGATACAGTGAACAGTGAGTGGAGGTCCTGTATGGTCAGTGGAGCTGATACAGTGGACAGTGAGTGGAGGTCCTGTATGGTCAGTGGAGCTGATACAGTGAACAGTGAGTGGAGGTCCTGTATGGTCAGTGGAGCTGATACAGTGAACAGTGAGTGGAGGTCCTGTATGGTCAGTGGAGCTGATACAGTGGACAGTGAGTGGAGGTCCTGTATGGTCAGTGGAGCTGATACAGTGGACAGTGAGTGGAGGTCCTGTATGGTCAGTGGAGCTGATACAGTGGACAGTGAGTGGAGATAGAAGGAGGTGGGTTTAATGTTATAGCTGATTGGTGTACACTGTATTCATTCTCTATTCCTCAGACATTACGTGAATAGAACAACAACAGGCTGCATCCTGGTGACATTGTGTGAGTTCCAAATGAAGCCCTCTCCAGGGCTCCTGCCCCGTAGGTCCATGTTGACTTTGAGGAGGACCTCAGGGCTTGTAAGGAGGAGGCTTAGTGTTAATAATGTTCCAGAACATATGGTTAATAGGTTATTTGCAATTGACAGCATGTCACTGAGTTGCTATAGTGTGGACTGCAGATAGAGGGCAGTACAGACTCCTCACCTCCATTCTGTTCTTCACTCACTGCCTCCTTTAGTGTTTAAACATCAACGACATGCAGTTTAGTTTTTATACATAAAATGTTTTCCAGAGAAACGTCAACCAGGTCCATTAACACACTGTGTGTAGTAGCTACTGTCAGTGCTGGAACTGTTGTAAACTAATATCCAGTGGGGGACGTGTATACAAGTGTACACACACACACACACACACACACACACACACAGGTTTAGCTTTAATGAGCTTGTAAATTAATGTTAATAATGCTGATACACTGAACAAATGAGATTAATGACACCAATTACACACACACACAGGCAGAGAGAGTGAGTGAGAGAGAGAGAATTTATTGTTTTGTTTACTGCAGATATTCATTGTTTATTTTCAGAGCCTAACATAAAATAAAATGAAATAAAAACCAAATTAATTAAAGCTAATGAAATTACTCTGTACGGGACCACTTTTATGTTTCAATTTTTTCAGTACATTAAAGGAGCGATATGTGAGTTGCTGTAACCAGTCCTGGCAAATTCATACTCCAAACACTAGGGGGCAGTATATCACCAGAAAAATATAGTATGCACCCCAATCATAAGAAATACTCAGTCCCCAGTCTTTAATATTAGCATTAAGCTGCTGCAACTCACCAAGAGCCTCTCCAGCAGTGGAAAGCAATGCCAATGTTAACTCTTGTTTTGATAATTGCTTCTGATAACAGTCGCTTGGCAATAGCTTCAGCCGCCTTAATTTCATTGGCTGCCGCTCCTTAATGATCTACCTGGAAGCAGTAAACTTAAGTAGGTATCTCTGTGACACAATAAATTGATGTATTTTATGTTCTGCCAGAATGGTTATTAATAATTTAAGCTAAGAATATTACATATTGCACCTTTAAAGTAAACACATATTAAAGTATGCACTCGTTTTGGATGTCTTAGCTTACCTTCACACTGAAAATCAACCCAGCCTGTGATAGTCCCTCATCTCCTGTCAGGCTTGTGGAGGACTGAGAAAGGTCAGTGCCACCTACCGTCACTCTAAACAACAAACAGTAGGTTTTTAAGTGGTTCCTGGTGTAGATTAGTAGATAACCTTCATATCATGTGGAACTGTACTACTCCAGCACCCCTGCTGCAGCTAATCAGCTGCTAATAAAGTCTCTCTTAGTGGATCAGGGGTGCTAAGCTGGGTGAAGGTGGGTCAATGACCACAGGCCAGTCACTCTGACCTCTGTAGTCGTGAAGGTCTTAGAAACACCTGTTCCTAGCCCATCTGAAGGTCATTACAAACCCTCTGCTGGACCCCCTGCAGTTTGCATTCAAAGCTAAGAGGTCTGACGATGATGCCGTCAACTTGGTACCATACTTCAGCATCTCAAAGTTCCTGGAACCCATGCCAGGACACCACAGTCCCAGTGTGTCCCAGCTGCCACACTCCAAACAGGGGGCAGCCGGTGTGGCCAGGAATACACATGGTAGACCCCCAGACACTCAGTGTTCAGAGCTCTTCTCTTCAGTCTCTGCACCGACGACTGCAGCTCTTTGGAACTAGCTGTGAAGATCCTGAAGTTGGCACATGACACCACGATGGTGGGCCTCATAGCCAGCAGTGATGAGTCTGCCCACATAACGGAAATCGAGCAGCTGGTCTCCACACAAAAGACAGTAGAGATGGTGGTGGACTTCTGGTGTAGCCCCCTCTTCCCTGCACTCCCTCAACATCAACAGTTCTTTGGCTTTCACTATGGATACATCCAAGCTTCTGGGTACCACCATATCCAGGGGTCTGAAGTTGGAGTTCCTGAGACAGGTGTAGAAGCTTTAGTCATAGAGCCCTATTGAACCACTCCTATGATCCATCATCTCACCATCCTTAACCATCTGGTTTGGTTGCTCCAGCTCACAAGGACAAAACAAACTCCAGCGCATAATCAGGAAAGCAGAGCTGATCACTGGAGGTATCTGTCAACACTTCAGGACATATAGACCAGCAGCATGGTACCAAAGATAACAGCTGACACTTCTCATCCTGGACATCACCTCTTCCAAACATGTTCCTCTGGTAGAAGATTCAGGACCATCAAAAGCAACACAACTGCTGTAGGAGAGGAGTGAGTACAACTGCTATGGGAGAGGAGTGAGAATCACCGCTGTAAGAGAGGAGTGAGAACCACCTCTGTAAGAGAGGAGTGAGAACCACTGCTGTAGGAGAGGAGTGAGCTTCACCCCTGTAGGAGAGGAGTGAGCAGCGCTGTAGGAGAGGAGTGAGAACCACCGCTGTAGGAGAGGAGTGAGAATCACCGCTGTAGCAGAGGAGTGAGAACCACCGCTGTGGGAGAGGAGTGAGAATCACCGCTGTAGGAGAGGAGTGAGCACCGCTGTAGGAGAGGAGTGAGCACTGCTGCAGGAGAGGAGTGAGCACCGCTGTAGGAGAGGAGTGAACAATACTGTAAGAGAGGAGTGAACACTGCTGTAGGAGAGGAGTGAACACTGCTGTAGGAGAGGAGTGAACAATGCTGTAAGAGAGGAGTGAACACTGCTGTAGGAGAGGAGTGAACAATGCTGTAGGAGAGGAGTGAACAATGCTGTAAGAGAGGAGTGAACAATGCTGTAGGAGAGGAGTGAACAATGCTGTAAGAGAGGAGTGAACAATGCTGTAAGGGAGAAGTGAACACTGCTGTAGGAGAGGAGTGAACAATGCTGTAGGAGAGGAGTGAGCAGGTTATGTGGGGGGAGGAGGTTTTTTAATGACTGGTATTTTAAGCTAAATGTATTAAAGCACTGTAGAAGAGGAGTGAGAAGCAATGCTGTAAGAGAGGAGTGAACAATGCTGTAAGAGAGGAGTGAGAAGCAATGCTGTAAGAGAGGAGTGAACAATGCTGTAAGAGAGGAGTGAGAAGCAATGCTGTAAGAGAGGAGTGAACACCGCTGTAGGAGAGGAGTGAGCACCGCTGTAGGAGAGGAGTGAGCACCGCTGTAGGAGAGGAGTGAGCAGCACTGTAGGAGAGGAGTGAGCAGCGCTGTAGGAGAGGAGTGAGCAGCGCTGTAGGAGAGGAGTGAGCACCGCTGTAGGAGAGGAGTGAGCAGCGCTGTAGGAGAGGAGTGAGCACCGCTGTAGGAGAGGAGTGAGCACCGCTGTAGGAGAGGAGTGAGCACCGCTGTAGGAGAGGAGTGAGCAGGTTATGTGGGGGGAGGAGGTTTTTTAATGACTGGTATTTTAAGCTAAATGTATTAAAGCACTGTAGAAGAGGAGTGAGAAGCAATGCTGTAAGAGAGGAGTGAACAATGCTGTAAGAGAGGAGTGAACAATGCTGTAAGAGAGGAGTGAACAATGCTGTAAGAGAGGAGTGAGAAGCAATGCTGTAAGAGAGGAGTGAGAAGCGATGCTGTAAGAGAGGAGTGAACACCGCTGTAGGAGAGGAGTGAGCACCGCTGTAGGAGAGGAGTGAGCACCGCTGTAGGAGAGGAGTGAGCAGGTTATGTGGGAGGAGGTTTTTTAATGACTGGTATTTGAAGCTAAATGTATTAAAGCACTGCAGGAGGAAACCGAGTCCAGTGACTTATTAGCCTGTAGTAAGTTTGAAGACTAGAGCCATTATTCTAAAGGAGACTTGTGGCGTCACCTGGTGGCTGAAGGCGGCGCTGCAGCAGACAGAGTGCTGAATGTGCAGTGGATGAAGTGGGGACTAGTTTTATTTACCACCTTGTTCCTGACATTCAGGCGTCATTCTGTTCAGAAGTGAGTAGTCTCTCACACTATGTTGGCACCTGAGCTGATAGTTTAAAACCCTTTATCTAATCAATAAGTATATGTTCACCAGTAAGAACAGCAGATATGATTATACAGTTACAGATACAGTTTAAAGAACAAAGTTAGGTTCCAGATTTCTCCTGGACGCCCCAGACATTGTATGAATGTGTTCAGTTCCTTCAGCAGCAAATCTTGATTTATCTTAATGAAGTACTGAGCAGTCAAAGCAGGTATTAGATGAGAACTGTAAATAATACTGGGTTGAGAATTTATTGTTTTGTTTATTGCTGATATTTATTGTTAATTTTCAGATCCTAACATATAAAATAAAATAAAATAAAATAAAATTAAATTTTAAAAAATAATAAAGCGAATGAAATTACTCTGTACGAGCCACTTTTATGTTTAAATTTTTTCAGTACATTAAAGGAGCGATATGTGAGTTGTTGTAACCTGTTGAATTCATACTCCAAACACTAGGGGGCAGCATATCACCAAAAAATTGTAGTATGCACCCCAATCATAAGAAATACACAGTCCCCCGTCTTCTACATCAGCATTAAGTTGCTGCAACTCACCAAGAGCCTCTCCAGCAGAGGAACTGTAAAGAAACTGTAAATAATAATGGGTAATACTGTAAATACACACTGACGTGTCTTTTCCTACCAGTATCTAAACTCCATACCAGGATTTTGGCTCTTCGGCCCTCTGACCATACAATGAAGACTCTATGGGCTCAGGAATTTGGGGAGGACATATCTGAGGAAACCTGGCAGAAACATTTATACACCGTCTATAAGTGCTAAACATGGAACAACACAATGTAAACTATTGCACTGGACTAACACTAGACCTTCTAGAATTTATAGGAACGTAGACCCCAACTGTGAGCCCCGGCCAATTTATATCATATGTTCTGGACCTGCTCCTCACTACAGACCTCAATATTCAATATTCAGTTCTGTGATGTGGTGACTGATATACCCCATCACCAGCTTTAAGGTGGTCCAGTGGAACTGCAAAGACTTTAAAGCTTTGCTGAAGTATAAAGATTGCTTACCTGAGATCTTACCTGGTGTAGGGGAGCTAAAAGAGTGCTGGGGTCCCTTTTCTCTGGGCTGGGAGGATCCACTGGTCTAGGAGGTAAGGGGGGTCCTTGCACGGCTAAGTTGACAGGTCCTGTAAAAGAAATATAGAAAGTACAGTATTTGATTAAAATGAGACATAGTACTAATAGAGTTAGCAGCTGTGTTTTAATGGAGGTGGCAAGGTAATAGAGTGTACACCCCTAGGGTGATATAATGGTTTGGCCCGGAGCGGGGTGTACTGAATAAGAGCCGGGAAGGTGACGCTACTAGCGGGTTTGGTAGTGGAGCATGTTTGCCTGATGCTGGAGCCACTCAAGTGTATGTATTGTAAATATTTATGTTTCTGTTTTGTTTTGTTTTGTACAGTATTTTTGTTGATTTTCTTCACGACGCACAGTAAATCACTGATTGCACATATTCTGTGGAGTCCTTACTGTATATGCCCACCCACCCTCACAAACCTAACCTCTCGGGTGCACATAAAGCCGGAATCCCCCTCAAAAGGGGTAGAAACAACAAGTCCTTACAAGTTCACTTTCAGGGCATGTTGACCCTTCTCTCTCTGCTTTATCTAAACACAAATCCACTTTGCTAGTGTTTCGGACTCTTATTGCGAGGCAGCTAATTCTGATACACTGGAAAAAAACATAATCTTCCTTCCCACACACAGTGGATCAGAGACGCACTGTACTTTAGGAAACTAGAAACAATGAGCTACAGCCTAAAAGGATCTATAACTAACTACTATAAAGCATGGGGACCCTTTTTAACACGTCTCAAGACATAAAGATCATCAAAAACTCCAGGATCATCCAGAAACAATGAGCTACAGCCTAAAGGATCTATAACTAACTACTATAAAGCATGGGGACCCTTTTTAACGTCTCGAGGACATAGAAATCCAAAAACCAATGAGATACACTTAACATGACTAGTTAACTTGTCTTGGACCGTTACCTCCTGCACGTATTTTGTGAACACTGATTTGTGTGAAATTTTAATTTATTAATTTATTATTATTTCCATCTCTTTTCTGTAGGTGTGTGTATACGTGTCTCAAACCAATAAATAAAACAATAAAAGAAATGAGCCAAAATCGCTTGGAGGACATTCTGGTTCCATTGACTTACATTGAAAGTAAAGACAACATCCTAGTTAGTATAATAATAATAATAATAATAATAATAATAATAATAATAATAATAATAATATTTTATTCTTATATAGCGCTTTCCAAGAACCCAAAGATGTTTACAGTAAAAACATTATATGATTATACAAAACAACAGAGTAACAATACTACAAGTAGACATGAACAGGAAATAGTGAAGAACAGTCAAACTTGAGGAAGGTGGTATGCCAGCGAGAAGAGATAGGTTTTAAGATTAGATTTAAATGTGAGGAGGGAATTCGACTGTTTAACCAGAGGCGGAAGAGCATTCCAAAGGCGGAGAGCAAGTCTGGAGAATGCTCGATCACGAGAACCGTGGAGGTTAGATGGAGGAACTGTAAGTAGTCTAGCTGCAGAGGATCTGAGAGAGCGAGAAGGTCTGTAGATTGTTAAGAGCTTTGTATGTAAGAAGAAGGATTTTAAACTGTATGCGATATTTAACAGGAAGCCGGTGGAGATGTTGAAGAGTGGGTATGGGTAAGGAGGCAGGCAGCAGAGTTCTGGACCAGCTGAAGTTTGTGGATGGAAGAGGAGCTGATGCCTGCTAGGAGGGAGTTACAATAATCCAAACGACTGGAAATGAAGATGTGAATAAGAGTTTCGGCAGCAGACTGAGGGATAATCTGATTCTGGTAATATTGCGGAGGTGAAAGAATGAAACTTTGACTACAGAGTTATTACGGGCACTGAACGAGAGAGTTGGGTCGTGGATGACACTCAGATTACGGACCAGCGGCGAGGGGGAGACGGCAGTGTTGTCGATGTGGAGAGTAAGAGGAGGAGTTTTGTTAAGGGTTGATTTAGCATGTACTAAATCTAAGGGTTTGCAACCATCTACAACTGCTGTACCTCCACTGTATCGGTGGTCATGACCATCCTCTGGGTGATCTTGTTCCTGCAGAGTTCAGTTCCAACCTGCGTTGAACATGCTGCGCCCAACCTTGCATAACATCAGTGCATCTGATCCCACCGAGGACTTCTGAAGAAGTTAATTACCTGGTGTGGCAGGTTGGAACTAGCCTCCGCAGGAAGGTAGATCTTCAGTGACCAGAATAACAATGCGCTAACCAACACGCTATGAAGGCCTACCACAGAGTAGTGTCTTGTGACTGAACTCCTACTGGCACCCAAGGTCCACAAGTTCAGAGGGCCGGTGTGCTGTTGTGTTTAGCAGGACTTGGTTTTAGACGTCTGGAGTCGTGGAGCGTTTATGAGTCTGCTGCGATTACACGGCAGAGAAACGGCGCTAACGCGCTAAAGCTTGGCGCTAATCAAGACCGTAGCCGTGTGTGGACTCCCGCGGCTCTGTCTGCTCATAGGCTGGGGCGGTTGGGAGTCTGCTGGGGTCACCATAACCTGCTTTTACAGTGGAGGAGAGATGGAGGGTGTGAACGAACAGGAAGAACATGCGGGAGTGTTTAGGGAGAGAAAACGAGACAGTAAAACTAGAAAAAATGTTCCGTACATCATTTCACGAGGAAGAAAATGGAGGAATCTCTCTCTGTTTTTAATTCCTTCCCAGTTAACAGATGCTTGTGGTTTGCGACGGCTCGGCTGGTGCTTGTAAAAAGGGTTCACTCTGTCCAAATGTTGGGCGGCTGACAGTCACCACCAGCGCTTTTCTGATTTCATACTGTTGTGGTTTGAGTCGTCCCAGCATGACGATCAGATGTAGGTCTTTGGAACACCATCTTGTCGCTTGTAAAGTGGATTCCAGTTGAGGGAATACTCCAGAGTTCTGCTGCATCTAGGGGTGTAAGAAAATATTGAATATCAGGATATTTCATTTGGTGATACTGTATCGATTCTCAAAAACACAGTATCGATACACAGGTCTGACCACTAGATGGCAGTGTTGTAATCAGCTCCACTCCAACATTAACAAGCAGCACAAGGATGCAGTGCTATTGTAAGTATTGATAAACCTGTTCATACAGTGTTGTGTTTTAATAGTTGGGTTTGAAAAATCACTATATACTGCAATACATTGAATGAGCGCTGTATCACGATATGTATTGTATTGCCAGGTTATTGCCAATACACAAGCCTACTGATAACCAGACCATAATTTCTCTTTGTGTAGGAAACAAACACTTGTTGAAAGGAGGCTGAAATCAGCTCCACAGAGATGCCACAGTCATCCATGGGCATCAGTCCAGGACAGCATACCTGGTCTTCCTATGATTGGGCAAGTGGGATGATGGCCTTCACTCTCAAACATGATTCTAATCAATAGCCTATTTGCAAATGATCACATCACTGCATTTCTATAGGGTGAACTGCAGATGGAGGGCAGGAAGTGATTTTCTACATGGGGGTGCAGTTGTTTCGTAGTTTACAGTCACTCAAAATCAGTTGAACTGAGAACCCACAAGGAGCTTCTATCTAGTACCAAACATTGTTGTTAACGAGGGAGAACAGTCCATGTATCCGACCAAAAAGCAACAGCAGGACTGCCTGACCCTTCGTCTGCGGTCAGGACGAGAGACTGAACTTCCTGTTCCAGTTTCTTGTAGCTGTAGCTGTAAACCTCTCACCAGTGACCAGTCACATCACCCCCAGACCAACTGTTCACTCTACAATACTCACTCCTACCGAGCGCACGAGGGTGAAGCAGCTCATTCACCAGTTTTCCTGTTCCACCTTAAACAGTGCAGCAGGAGCCAGAATGTACCTGCACCTCCATTTAAGGTGGAAACAGGAGAACTGGTGAAGGAGAAGCTGAGCTGATGGTGCTGGTGGTCAGAAGGAGTGAGTATTGTAGTGTGTAAGGGTGATCTGGGGGTGAACACTGGTGATAGATTTAAAAGCATAATGACGAGAGGGGCGGAATTGAGTGTTCCCATCATTCTTTATGGGAATCCGTGCATCCAATCAAAAAGCTGTATACAAACCTGAATCACACAATCAGATCAGACTGTCTGGAGTTAAAACCATTATTAGCAGCAGTTTGAAGAATACTTAATGTTTTATTATTTACATAAAGATGAAGGAGGTCAGTACTCTCCATGTTGTATATGTAACAGAAGCTCCAGGAGTCCACAGGAGCCTAATCGGTAGGTAGGACTCCCCCCATCACGTAGTGTAGTGCTGGCCAGCTCGGGCGTCTGTTGGCTGGTGTAACAGAACTGCCAGTTACATCTCCTCCAAGCACAGCGAGCTGTCCAGTGATGTTGTGTTAGCAGCAGTTGGCTGGCTTCACATTAACCTGGAGGGAGCGCCTGCTAGGCCTCCATCTCAAAGCATTGGACGCATTGTGTAACTGGGGGAAACGTACCCAGCAACTGGTATTAGACATGAATAAACTGGTGGAGGAAACTGGAAAATGCCACAAAAACAGAGCTAACTGGCAGCTAACAGACCCTGACTCATCAGTGGACACTACATCAGGTACACCTCATTGTATCTACACTCATTCTTCACTGTATCAGCTCCACTGACCATATAGGAGCTCCACTTACAGACTGTAGTTCATCTGATTCTCTGTATACTTTATTACTCTGTTCTTTAATGATCAGGACCCCCACAGGACCACCACAGAACAGCTACTATTTGGAGCAGTGACACTGATGTGCTGGTGTAAGTGGATCAGACATAGCAGTGCTGTTTAAACACTGTGTCCACTCACTGTCCACTCTATTAAACACTCCTACTACTTGCTGGTCCACCTTGTAGATGTAAAGTCAGAGACAGTAGCTCATCTGCTGCTGCACAGTTTGTGTTCCTCTAGTCCTTCATCATCAGTGGACACAGGACGCCGCCCACAGGACACTGCTGTCTGGATAGTTTTGGTTGGTGGACGAGTCTCAGTCCAGCAGTGACACTGAGATGTTTAAACACTCCAGCAGCATGGCTAACAACAAATAGAGGAGTGCGACTGGGTAGGTCTGTGGAGTAGAGCATGAGGACCTACTCTGAGAAGACAAGGTTTTGGGTGGTGCTGAAAATGAATGGGACTCAATGGGAGGAACGAGGGATGTATACAGGGATGTATACATGACTGCGCTAAGTGAGTACATGCAGTTTGGTCGCTGTAGGTTGAGCAAAACCATAACGTAGGGGTGTGCCCAAAAATGAATGGGACCCTATGGGAAAAAAAGAGGGATGGGAAAAACGACAACCAGAGGAGTGCGAGTCAAAACAACAGTGCAGTCGTGGTCGGGGGTCTGCCCTGAGTCAGTGTATGCGGACCGGTGTCTGTCGGTCGAGTAGAAGTACCTTAAATCGGTGTGTAAATTTCCATCCTATTCATTCTCTATGGGGAAAAATTCTGAAAAAATCTGCTCCTATTAGAAATCCGTGCCTCCAATTAAAAAGGTGCATACAGGTTTGAATCACACAGTCATACCAGACAATCTAGAGTTGGAATGGACTTGATATCTTGAAAAATAATAATTTAAAACACATAATAATAATTAAAGGTGAGAATAATATAGCATGAATAACAATATATGCTTTGCAATGGGCTTCCATAACTACTGATCATGCTATTGGAGCTAAAGGTGGCACACAGCTGTACTGCATTTGTGGTCGCATTCATTTCCAGTACGTTCCATGTCACCTCCGTACCACACCTGGGCGCATCACTGGGCTAATATAATTCCAAACGCACAGCGGTGGATATCAGCGTCTTGCTTTCACACATACAGAGGAGTCACACTGCCGCTCTAACATGCTAACGTGCTAGCGCTGCTACACCCAGACTATGGGGGCACGCCAGGTGGTGGAGGTGCCCTTTCGCCCACCTTACACTGAGCCAAGCCTGGGGATGAGGAGGAGGGAGAGAAGCTGGCTCTGGCGCTCGGAGCCGTGACATCCAGCCGAGGGCCAATCTGCCAACCAGCACAGCACAGAACACTGCAGCCCAAGTTCCCTCAGCACACAGGAGACACGCTTCAAATCACACCCTGCTCCCTTCATAGTGCGCTTGCCTCGTGAACTACCCCTCTAGAATTTTAGCATGCGAGCTAAACGATTAAAACGATGTGTTTAAATCATTAAAAACTCTGAAGCTACTCTGCTGTTGGCTCTGTTTGATGTTACTGAACAAACGCAGGTAAGTTGATGAAACTGAGGTATTTGTGTTGTTTCAATAAAACTTGTCTCATTCCTTTAGTTTCAGCCCAGTGATGTCATCTCGTAACAGGAGAGAACAAAAACATTCTTTACTTTTGTGTAAGTCAATGAAGCCAGAAGTGTTGTATTGTTGCATTTTGGAGCATTTCTATTGGTCGATTAACTATGAAATTTTATTCAATCTAAACAGCAGCTGCTGTGTTCGAATACTGCAGAAAATGTAGATAAACATACACACACACTAATGAATACAAACACCAGGGGGCAGTGAAACACTCACATACACACACACACACACACAAATACACACACTAGGGGGCAGTAAAACACGAACGTACACACACATACTAATGAACATATACTAGGGGCAGTGAAACACTCACATACATACACACACACACACACACACACACACACACACAAATACACACACTAGGGGGCAGTAAAACACGAACGTACACACACATACTAATGAACATATACTGGGGGCAGTGAAACACTCACATACACACACACACACACACACACACAAATACACACACTAGGGGGCCTTGAAGCACCCACATACATAAACACACTCACACACACACACACACACACTAATGAACACACTAGTGGGGCAGTGAAACACCCGCATACACACACACACACTCTAGTGAACGCACTCTCTAGGGGGCTGTATAATACAAATACTAGTGAGCACACACATTAGGGGTCAGTGAAGCCCCCCCCCACATACACACACACACACTAGTGAACACACATACTAGGGGGCAGTGAAACATGCATGTACACACACACACTCTAGTGAACACATGCTAGGGGGCAGTAAAACACACACATACACACACACACTAGTAAACACACACACTAGGAGGCAGTGAAACACGCACGTACACACACAATACTGAACATACATACTAGGGGGCAGTAAAACACGCATGTACACACACACACACTCTAGTGAACACATGCTAGGGGGCAGTGAAACACACACATACGCACACACACTAGTAAACACACACACTAGGAGGCAGTGAAACACGCACGTACACACACAATACTGAACATACATACTAGGGGGCAGTAAAACACGCATGTACACACACACACACTCTAGTAAACACATGCTAGGGGGCAGTGAAACACACACATACGCACACACACTAGTAAACACACACACTAGGAGGCAGTGAAACACGCACGTACACACACACTACTGAACATACATACTAGGGAGCAGAGAAACACACACGTACACACACACACACTCTAGTAAACACACACACTAGGAGGCAGTGAAACACGCACGTACACACACACTACTGAACATACATACTAGGGAGCAGAGAAACACGCACGTACACACACACACACTCTAGTGAACACATACTAGGGAGCAGTGAAACACATGTACACACACACTCTAGTGAACACATGCTAGGGGGCAGTAAAACACGCACATACACACACAAATTAGTGAACACACACACTAGGGGGCAGTGAAACACCCACATATATACACACACTAGTGAACATACACACTAGGGGGCAGTGAAACACACACATACGCACACACACTAGTGAACACACACACTAGGGGGCAGTAAAACATGAACGTACACACACATACTAATGAACATATACTGGGGGCAGTAAAACACCCACACACACACTAGGGGACAGCAAATGCACACTAGTGAACACTAACATACACACACTGACATGTTTTGTTTGTACAGCGACGATATAAACTTTCTGAATATTTATAAAGACGAAAGTTACACGCCAACAGGATAAACTCTCTCAAAGGAACCACGTTTCTCAGCTGCCTGAATGCGGGAATCCTAGCACGGTGATGTCATCTTGTAACACAGTCCTACCTTGTTCTACCTTGTTGTGAATATTGTCACTATCCAAAGTAAAAACTCCAACTTTACAGGAGAGGACAAAACCACTCTTTACTTTGAATGTTAGTCCAAGGAACTTGTGAAGGTGGACCTATTCTGCTGACTTTATGGATGAAACTTCTTCTTCAGTGATGTCATCTCGTAACACAATCCTAAAACAATATAAACTGACCACTCAGCTGCAGTCTATGGATCAAACTGATATGACAGAACTGACCCCACTGTAAGGGTGGCCACAGTGGTGTGAGGGGTAGAGTGCTCTGGTGTTGACCAGTCAGAAAAGAGCAGGGATGTTTACCAATCAGAGCACACTGGGCTCACTGGGAGGCGGGGCTTAAAGACACAGGAGCTCTAACAGCGCAGAGAGAATGTATGCAGATGTACAGCATATGAAAAATATTTATATATGTATAAACAACAATAACTTTTCCATAACTTCAAATAAATGATGGAATATCTTTTCTTTCATAAATAAACATAAACGTGGTAGAGACGTAATAAACAGGAGTGCTCTGCTCGTTTCAGTGAGCCGTGCAGCAGAGCTAATTAATACTGAATTACATCGTGCTCTTGTTATCATCAGTGATAACAGTTACTTCTGAGGGTCAAACAGAGGGCACATTCTGTTTCACACTTTCTCTCTGTTGCTCTCTCCATCTCTCTCTCTCTCTCTCTTTCTCTCTCTCTCTCTCTCTCACACACACACACACACACACACACACACACACACACACACACGCTGTGTACAGCAGCAGTCGTTTGTTAAGGAAGGTGGGAGAAGACACTTTCAAGCTCTCTCAATCTGCCCGGCCATAAAAATGACTTTGTTCTTTTTGGGAGTAATAAAAAGTGCATAGAGCTGCACTCGTCTCTGCTGGGGTCTTCTTACAGCCCCCTTCGCTCTCACAGAGAGAGAGAGAGAAAGAGAGGGAGAGAGCGAGGAAGAGTGGGAGAGGATACTTGATCCATGACGGCTTCCTTCACTGTTTTGCTTTGGATAATTTGTGTGTTTTCACTTTAGCGTCAAATGCTTTTGAACCGTGCTGCTATGAGCTAGCCTGAAGGGGAATCCCACCGGCTTTTTCAAAATTTATTCACTCGCTGAAATGTTAACCACATCATTTAGAGTGTATTTGATGTGAAGAGAAACTTAACTTGACTTGTTTTTCACAGTGGTGGTGAAAGGAACTATCCCAAACCACCAGAGAGCCTAGCTACACAGGTCTTCTGATTTGTAGCGCTGTTGATAGTGATGTAGCAGTCAATCTCAAACATAAGGGCTGTGTCTCAAAACCTAGTGAGCTCCTACATAGGCAGCATTTTACGTCATAGTATGCGGCTCCCGACATGTAGGCTGTCCCAATTCTTACATACCTTAAACATACTGGGTCTGTCTCAAATCCTAGTGAGTGTGTAAGTAGGCTGTCTAGGTAGTGAGTGTGTAAGTAGGCTGTCTAGGTAGTGAGTGTGTAAGTAGGCTGTCTAGGTAGTGAGTGTGTAAGTATCAGTGTTCTCTCCTCATCTCTCCTCATAAAACAGATTACTGAGACGCACTAGTTAGAGAGAGACAGCGTCACGGCTTGTTCCCGCCCACTGCAGCACGCCACCGGTGGTTTAGCTGGTTGCTAAGTTACCAGCCGACATCCAAAACAACAGCCCGAGGTTTAAAAATCTGCTAGCATAAATGCTAATGTCTGGAGTATAAAGTGTAAATGGTGAAGGACTCGTTACAGAGTTGATAATAAAATACTGTTTTGTGTGATTATATGACCAGAAACACATTAAAACTCCAGAGAGAACTAGAGGAACATAAACTGTGCAGCAGCAGATGAGCTACTGTCTCTGACTTTACATCTACAAGGTGGACCAGCAAGTAGTAGGAGTGTCTAATAGAGTGGACAGTGAGTGGATACAGTGTTTAAACACTCCAGCAGCACTGCTGTGTCTGATCCACTCACACAAGCACAACACGCACTAACATGCCGCCACCATGTCAGTGTCACTGCAGTGCTGACCCACCTCCCTAATAGTATCTGCTCTGTGGTGGTCCTGTGGGGGTCCTGATCATTAAAGAACAGAGTAATAAAGTATACAGAGAATCAGATGAACTACAGTCTGTAAGTGGAGCTCCTGTATGCTCAGTGGAGCTGATAAAATGGAGATACAAGGAAGTACCTAATGAAGTGTCTGATGGGTGTGCCAAGCAATTAGTCTGATTCCTGTTGATTAGATTCCAAGCTAAGTCTCAGACTGGTACTTTAGTAGAGTATGATGGTCTTTCAATGATTAACAGAAAAAGTCTTTGTGTAAGTACGAGGTTATATTTCAGGTTGTTGTTTGTGTATGCGTGTGTGCATGTGTGTGTTTATGTGTGTGTGTGTGTGTGTGTGTGTGTGTGTGAGTGTGTGTGTGAGTGTGTGTGTGTGTGTTTGTGTGTGCGTCTGTTCAGGATGCCTGAGTTTGGGAGAGGCGGCGGCCTTGGAGAGGCACCAGGAAGTGGGAGGGGTTGCTGTGGCGACGCTGCAGGAAGGGGCTGTCGTCGCTGTGGAGATCCGGGGGCGACCATCGCCATGACACTGTGATGTCATCTTCCTCCCATGACAGGACCTCCACCCCGTCCTTACACACAAACATGCCCACACATACTGTACCAGGCTGACCACACCAACCACACACGCACACACACACACACACACACACACACACACACACACACACACACACACACACACACACACACACTGGTTATGTAAAATTCTCTTCACACTACAAAATGATTTTGAGAAGTGCCTCGACTCGTCCTCCGACTGGTAGGCGCCATTCTGATCGCCCAGAAGTTTGGAATCATTTATAATAAATAAATAATTTCTGTTACAGTAGTTTATACATTAACACAGTGTGGAGTTTAATTAACTTAATTTATATTATGATGTACATAATAAACTAGACTAAACTGTGATGACCATACAATAGAACAAAATAGAACAGCCCTGTTTTGCTTGTTTTGTGTTCATTTTGCCTTCGTTTGCGTGAATAAAACCTTGCATATGGATCTTCTGATTCGTTACATTTGTATTGGTAATTTTATTCAATCAAGATCCTACAATGACTGAAGTGCGCAGCTTAACTGGTTTTATTCTGTAGCACAAGAACCAAAGACGTGGGAATAAAGATATTCCCAGATATTATAAAGAGGGCAGTAGACCGGTCCTAAACAGTTACATAACAGTCTAGTCTTATTAATAAAATTTACATAGAATTCAAATTAACATACAACGACAGCAGCAGTGAATACGGTGAAATCTATTACTCGAGTCTGTAAAGTGGATGTTGGCACTTCATTCCCTTCACAAGGACCTGAACTGTTCATGGGCATATGGTTGATGTTCATCTTTAAATAAGACTGAAATTGGCTTCCTATTGGCTGCTCAGCATGGTCACACCTCCCACACATCCACAACAGAGAAAATAATTAGCCGGATGTAACAATATTATTTTGAAGACTTTGTCTTTAAACCCATATACAAGACTGGATGTGAAAAGAAACAGATGGAATGAAGTAGATTTCAGAGTCTCACTCTGAGTTTTACTCTGTATGTAACATATTTCAGCTCCAGTGAGTGACTTTGACCATCTTCTCATTGCGTTATATACGTGCTATCATTTAGGATAACATCCTAAGTTATGACTGACTACTGGGAAAACTCCAAGTCCTAAAAAACAGAGTTTGGATGTGAAGCTTTGGAAAAGTTGGGAAACAACCAGGATTGCTTTTAAGCTCTGCCAGCACATAAACTGTAACTAACTAGACACAGTTCAAGGAAAAGGTAATATATTACACAGCAAAGTACCTCAGACGCTCCCAAGAACAAAATATATATTCAAAGTAGCATCAATGTACTGCTAATCTACATCCACCCTTCACCCATAGGCACTAATTCTCAACTTCACCCCCCCAATGTCTGGTCTTTTCCTCTTTCTTCTTCTGCTCTTCTCTAGAAAATAGAATAGAATATACTTTCCCATGACGTCCTGTTCTATTCTATTCTATTCTATTGTACTTTATTCTACTCCAAGACAGAATAGCATAGAACAAACACAATAGCACAGATTATCAGGATATATTAGACTGAAGTACAAAAGAATGGAATAGAACAGAATAGACATACATGGACAGAATAGAAATTAACATAATAAAACAAAATAGAATAGCACATGTCAGGATGTGCTCTTCTCTAGAAAATAGAATAAAATAGAATAAAATAGAATGGACACACTTTATTCTATTCTCTCCTGACATGTCCTGTTCTATTCTATTCTATTCTATTCTATTTTATTCTATTCTACTTCAAGACAGAATAGCATAGAACAAACACAATAGCACAGATTGTCATTATATGGTAGATTGAAGTACAATAGAATGGAATAGAACAGAATAGACATACATGGACAGAATAGAAATGAACAGAATAAAACAGAATAGAATAGCACATGTCAGGATGTGCTCTTCTCTAGAAAATAGAATAGAATAGAATAGAATAAAATGGACACACTTTATTCTATTCTCTCCTGTTCTATTCTATTATATTCTATTTTATTCTATTCTACTCCAAGACAGAATAGCATAGAACAAACACAATAGCACAGATTGTCAGAATATGTTAGATTGAAGTACAAAAGAATGGAATACAACAGAATAGACATACATGGACAGAATAGAAATTAACAGAATAAAACAGAATAGAATAGCACATGTCATGATGTGCTCTTCTCTAGGAAATAGAATAGAAAATAATAAAATAGAATGGTCACACTTTATTCTATTCTCTCCTGTTCTATTCTATTCTATTCTATTCTATTCTATTTTATTTTATTCTATTATACTTCAAGACAGAATAGCATAGAACAAACACAATAGCACAGATTGTCAGGATATATTAGACTGAAGTACAAAAGAATGGAATAGAACAGAATAGACATACATGGACAGAATAGAAATAAACATAATAAAACAGAATAGAATAGCACATGTCATGATGTGCTCTTCTCTAGGAAATAGAATGGAAAATAATAAAATAGAATGGTCACACTTTATTCTATTCTCTCCTGTTCTATTCTATTCTATTCTATTCTATTTTATTCTATTCTACTTCAAGACAGAATAGCATAGAACAAACACAATAGCACAGATTGTCAGGATATATTAGATTGAAGTACAATAGAATGGAATAGAACAGAATAGACATACATGGACAGAATAGAAATGAACAGAATAGAATAGCACATGTCTGGATACAATAGAGTAGAATACGTAAAAAAAAATAATATAATAGCACATGCTCAACTTAGAATAGAATTGAATAGAATGTCAGAATAGTAAACAACAGAACAGAATAGAATAGAACAGAATAGAACATGCTAGACAGAATAGAATAAGAGAGGTTGAATAGAATTAGTTGGACATAGGGTGGCATGGTGGTCCCCACCTGCACCCGATGATGCTGGGATTGGCTCCAGCCCCCCGTAACCAAGACTAGGGGGATTAAGTGGAAGATAAGGGATGTATGGCCGGATGTCGGACATAGAATAGAATGTCAGACAAGACAGAATAGAATAAGATAAAATAGAATATATCATGTGAGAACAGATCAGAAGAGTAATAATAAAATAGATTAAAGTAGAATACAATAGAATAGAACTGGGTGTCAGGACAAAAAGAATAGAATAGAATAGAATAGAATAGAATAGAATAGAATAGAATAGAATAGCCACAACTTATACATGTTCTAGAATATATGTTATATTTTTTTCCACAATCAAACAGTATATTATATTTTATATGATTATATTTTATATGTTTATATTTTATATGATTATATTTTTATATGATTATATTTTATATGATTATATTTCATATGATTATATTTCATATGATTGTGGCTTTTTCTGCTATGGTAATGAACTTGAATGGCTCTTTTCCATCCCATCTGGTCTTCCCTCCACATCCTCTGGCTTAACTCAGCAGGTACACTGTAAACACACACACACACACACACACACACACACACACACGTTTCTGTGAATTGTGGGGTTATTTCACAGACATGTTCTGGAGACCCAGGTCTCCAGAACTACTGCTACCCTACCCAAACCTTAACTTTACCCTGACCTTCAGACTTAAAGATTCACTAAAGATCCAGATTTAAAGAGTCTCTACAACATATGTACATGACCAGCGTTAATCCCCACAATGTGGCATAAACCTGATACACACACACACACTCCTTCTGGTTTAACTCCAAGGGGACACGAACTCCCCCAGAAATGAGTACAGGACTCCACCAGGCCTTTCCTGAACTGAGCCAAATGAAGGTATTAAAATCAGACCTGACCACAAAAACGATACTGTTACTGCTGAAGACATAAAGTTACAACTACTGAGTGTTTAAGAAAAAAACAACTCAAGCTAAATAGATAAATAAATAAATAAATAAATCATGTAAAATAAGTGTAGTGGTCAGCACTGTCTCCTCACAGTAAGATGATCTGGGTTGGATTCCCGGTCTGGGGGGTTCTGTGTGGAGTGTGTATGTTCTCTCCGTGTTTGAGTGGGTTCCTCCGGGTTCTCCGGTTTCCTCCCACAGTCCAAACACATGCATGTTAGGATCCTCACTCTAAACTGGCTGTAGGTGTGAGTGTGTGTTGGCCATGTGATGGACTGGTGACCTGTCCATGGTGTACCCTTCCTTCGCCTGATGACGCTGGGATTGACTCCAGCCCCCCTGTGACCCCGACTAGCGGGATTAAGCAGCAGATTATGGATGTAAAATATTTTACACGTTTCAGATTTTCACTCCTTGTGTGTGTGTGTGTGTGTGTGTGTGAGAGAGAGAGAGAGAGAGAGAGAGAGCAATTGCCACCAAAATATCTCCACATAATAATAAATATAAATTAATATATAATTAAAACACGTATTACTGTTAATAACTGTCTACATGTATGTTTTATGTGTATGTTGTTGCTGTGAAAAATCAATAATAATAATATATATATAAAATATCATATATAATATTTCTCAAAGGTTTTAGATTTTTACCTCTTTGTGTGACTGTGTGTGTGTGTGCATGTGTGTGCGTTCGTTTGTGTGTGTGTGTGTGTGTGTGTCTGTGTGTGTGTGTAAAATTTCCACCAAAATTCCTTCACTTGTTTAGACTTTTGGTGGGAATTAATTAATTAACTCTAAAAACTCTAAAACTCAGCTCCCTGGTGTCGCTAAATCATTTTAAACTTTTATTTAAACATTTTATTTATCTAAACCTTTTTATTTTCTGTTTTTTCTTTAGCCATTTTATTTATTCTTCATTTTATCTTTTTATTTATTTTATTTTCTGTTCTAGTTTTGGCCTTTTACAGTTTTCATTTTATTTTTTCTGTCCTTTTATCTATCCAATCTCGGTTTATTCATCATTTATTTTAGCTTGTCCACTTATTGTTTTCTTAATTTCTTAATTAATTCTTATAGTGTTGTTCTGCTTTTGTAATATTTCATTTAATTCTTTTTGTTTTTCTCATAAAGTTCCTTATTTTAGCTTCCTTGATTAAATACTTTTATTCTAATTTTCTAATTTTAATTAATGTAATTTTATTTTATATTTTAAGTATTAAATGTTGGGTTGCATTGTAAATAAGGGGTTACCCTCAATGTATTACCGAGTGAAAATAAAAGTTGATTGATTGACTGATTGATTGAAATAAAAACACATCTTTTTATTAATAACAGTCAATGTATACATTTCATTTCATCCTTTATTTAAATGGACTGTACAGTCTGAGCGAGATCCTCTCAAACACACACTCTCAGCCATGGTGAGGACTTCCCTCCAGTCCGTCTGTCAGAGCTCCACTTCAGGTTTTACACATAGCTGTAAACTCTTACAGTGTTGTTTTACAAGCACACTTACTTCTCTCTCCTCTCCCCTAATCTAACCTCTTCACCGTCTCTCCTTCTAATGCTCTCCCTCCTCCTCCCTCCCTCTCTCCCTCTCTCCCTCTCTCCCTCTCTCCCTCACACACACTCACACACTCGCAGTGCAGTCCGTCTGAGTGCAGCCTTTTTCAGACTTCCATAAATTCTCCTGGCGTTCCCATACGTTCCTCCAAATTCATTTCCCTGATACTCAGAACCAGACGGGCTGCAGATCACATACACGCCTAAAAATAAAACTATCAGCGTTCTTTGAGTTATTGCCTTCTCTTTGGGTTCCCTAAAGAACCTTCCAATAAATAGTTCTGTAAATGAGATGTGTGAAGAACCTCCACACAATGTGAAGGTCTCAGGAAGAACACTTGGTGTAGAACCTTAATAAATGAATGTTCATCACACTCTTTTCCAAACATCAATCTCTTCTTTAGGAAACTAAACGTAGAACACTTAATGTAGAACCCAAAAATATAAGTTCTACAAAGAAATGTCACTTTTGCTTCCCTAAGGAACCTCCGAATGGGTTCTAGGAAGAGCCACCCAACCCCCCACCACCAACAAGGGTTCTTTAGCGCAGTGCTCCAGAAAGAACCTTTCAATAATCGGTTCTTTAAACAAGCATGTTTGTAAGTGTGAGAGTGAGTGTAAAGTACCTTTATAAAGAACCTCCACAGAATGTAAAGGAACCTCGGAATAGGCGGTTCTCCAGAGATTCATTTTTGGAAAGGAGAACCTCATGGAAAATGTGAATCTACATGACTGAAAGTTTCTAGGAGGAACCCTAAATTTGGTAAAGAACCTTAACATCACAAAGTCTCCTTAGTTGAAGACAAGGGTACTTTAGTGCTGTGCTGTGGTTCTTTAAAGAAGCATTGCTTGTAAATTAGATGTGTAAAGTACCTTTTTAAAGAACCTCCACAGAATGTAAAGGAACCTCTGAATAGGCGGTTCTCCAGATAATCAAAAGGTTCTAGGAAGAACGCTTTATTGGTAAACATTATTAACATTATTTGAAGGTTTTGTGATGCTTTAAAAGAACCAACAGAAGAGCTACCCCATTCAAAGGTTCCTTAGAGAACCAAAAGGGTTTTTTCATGCCGTGCCACAGAAAGAACCTTTCACTAAATGGTTCTTCAGAGATGTTTGTAAGTGCGATATCTCAGAGTAAAGTGCTTTTTTAGAGAAACTACACAACATAAAGGTCTTAGGAAGGACACCTGGTATAGAACCTTCATGTAGAAAGGTCACCCTCTTTTTTAAATGTCTCCCTTTTTGGGGGAAATTTATGAGGTTCTCATATGACATCAATGTTTTTATAGCACATTTAATGTAGAACCTAAAAAAAAAGTTATTTTAAGAAATGCCACTTTCTTTTCCCCAAGGAACCTCTGAATGGGCAGTTCTTCTGAGACCTATGTTTGGAAATGAGAACCTCATTGGAAATGTAAATCTACATGACTGAAAGTTTCTAGGAAGAACCCTTAATTTGGTAAAGAACCTTAACATCAAAAAGTCTCCCTAGGTGAAAACAAGGGTTCTTTAGCTCCATGCCACAGAAAGAACCTTTCAATAATCAGTTCTTTAAAGAAGCATGTTTGTAAATGGGATGTGTGAGTGTAAAGTACCTTTTTTAAAGAACCTTCACACAATGTAGGTCTTTGAAAGAACCTTTGTTATAGAACCTTTACATATGAATAATCATCAATCTCTTTTTCTTAAGAAACTAAAAGTGGTTCTTTCATAAAATCACTTATTTTGTAGCTTGTTAAATGTGGAACCCAAAAATAAAGGTTTAAAGAAATGTTAATTTTGTTTCCCTAGGGAACCTTTGTATGGGCGGTTCTTCAGACATCCATATTTGGAAATGAGGTGTGTGGATCCACATACTTAATTTGGTGAAGAATCTTAATATTATTTAGAGGTTCTGTAATGCTTTAAAAGAACCACAAAAAGCCCCCCCCTTCAAACCAAAAGGGTCAACAAGTGTTCTTTAGTGCCATGCCACAGAAGGAACCTTTCAATAAATGGTTCTTTAAAGAAGCATGGTTGTAAATGCTATCTGTGAGTGTGAAGAACCTTTTTAAAGAACCTCCACACAATGTAAAGGTCTCAGGAAAAACCCTTAATGTAGAACCCAAAAAATATAAGAGCCATAAAGTTATTTAAAGAAATGCCACTTTTGATACCCTAAGAAACCTCTGAATTGTTGGTTCTTCAGAGATTTTTGGAAATTTGATGCATGAACCTTCATAATTGAAATGTTCTAGGAAGAAACCTTACTTTGGTAAAGAACCTTAACATTATTTGAAGGTTCTGTAATGCTTCAAAAGAACCACCAAAGGAATCACCCATTTGTAGGTTCCTTAGGGAACCAAAAGTGTCAACAAGGGTTTATTTGTGTGGTGCCACAGAACCAACCTTTCAAAAATCGATTCCTTATAGAAGCACATGTGTAAATACGATGTGTAAGGAACCGCCACACAATGTAAAGGTCTTAGGAAGAACCCTTGGTAAGGAACCTTTACACATGAAGATTGGCCACGCTCGCTTTCAAACGTCAATCTCTTTTTCTTTGGGGAAATTGAAGTGGTTTTTCTATAACGTCACTAATTGTGTGGAACACTTAATGTAGAACCCAAAAATAAAAGTGCCATAAAGTTCTTTAAAGAAATGCCACTTTTGGTTCCCTAAGAAACCTCTGAATTGTTGGTTCTTCAGAGATTTTTGGAAACTAGGTGCATGAATGGTTCTTACTTGGTTCTAAAACAAAACAAAAGCATCAAAAACTTTCTTTAAAGAAGCAAATGTAAAAAAGATGTGTGAAGAACCTCCACACAATGTAAAGTTCTTAGGAAGAGCCCTCGGTATAGAACCTTTACACATGAAGATTGGCCACACTCGTTTTCAAACGTCAATCTTTTTCTTTAGGGAACTAAGCGTGGTTCTATAAAGAAGCATGTTGGTAAATGAGCTGTGTGGTTGTGAAGAACCTGCACCGAATGTTTCTATACCAATTCAAGGTCTTTCCTAGAACCATATGCCCACGCTTAGAACGGTTCCAGCAGCAAAACAACAGAAAGAGGCTCAGGAAGTATCTCGGCCCCCGTCCATGTTTTGAAGTCGACGGTGCTCAGTCAGGCTGCTGAGCGCAGAACCGCAGTAGGCTGCTGTCGGCATGACTCAGTGTGACTCGGCAAATTCAGAAAACAATAATCAAGAGCTTAGCATGTGTCAGGACAAAGCATTACCCAACCCGACGCACCACTGCCCCACATCCAGAGAAGCCCTGGCCTTGTTATGAAGAGCTGCCTCCAACGCTTCACACCCAGACAGGCAAGAGTCTGTTTGGACATCACAACACAGTGTGATGACATCACAGTGGTAATTGCCCAATAACGACCTGAGAGTCATTAGTGGTCAGGCCGACTGTTGTCCAACATGCGTATCTGCCCTTTACGTGAGACGTTAAGAAACTCTGAGAAGACCAAGAGAGGGTAATGAACAGCCGCAGCCTCGCAGCCCTCGTGTTAGAGGGCCTTAGAGAAGAGCAGGGCGTACCATTAGAGGGCCCTCTAACACGAGGGGTGTGGGGCTGCGGCTGTTCATTACCCTCTCTGGTAGGGGCTCTCATAACCAGGGCCCTCTAAAATTATGCCCCCTTCTTTCTTAGGACCCCTAATAGCCAGTCGTAGTCAGAGCAGTGCCACTACGCCTCATCCATTTTCATAAGGGGTCCAAAAGCATGGCTAGGGCCCTCAAAAACATGGCTAGGGCCCACAAAAACATGGCTAGGGCCCCAAAAGCATAGCTAGGGCCCCAAAAGCATAGCTAGGGGCCCCAAAAGCATGGCTAGGGCCCCTAAGAGGCCCTGGGGTCAAAGTCTCTAAAAGTCAGAGGATCCTTGAAATGGAGGGCCCTCGGAAATAAAAATATATTGTATCATGAATGTTGATAGGCATCTCAAAATGGCCCGGTCAGTAATCCAGCCATGGGTACAAAGTTTTGTTGACTTTCTGTATAAAAATATTTCATATTTTCTCCTCATGATGTTAAACTCCTCATTCTAAAATGGGCCAAATTAATACATTCATGGGTTTATTGCATGTAAACACTACCAGTCAAAAGTTATTAACTTTTTTTTTCAGTTATTAACCTTATATTACACAATAACGACTATAATAATAATTATTCTCAACTCATCTCAGCTGTTTAATATTATAATATACACTACCAGTCAAAAGTTTGGAAACACCTAACTGAGTATATATGTTTATAACTATAGAGATGTTTAGATGTGAATGTGTTGAGAGACGAGTGTAAATAGTGAAGTTGGAGCCCATGTACACAGATATTCCTAAAACAAACATTAGACTGTATTTAAATGTAAAAATGAGAATGTATATTTTTCTAAGAGCTATAAAACCCCCAAACCTGTTTATCAGAACAAGATCTCAGCATCTACACTATCTTCTTCAGTCCTGTTAGAGAAGCAGCTCATGTGGCTCCTCATGAAGCTGCTGGTCAGAATGTTCAAAGTATGTAAACCTGCATCAGAGCAAATGAGCTCATTTCTAAAAGACCCTCTAAACATTCTTCAAACACAACCAGATGTTTAATTCTGTTCCAGGAATAATTCCATACCTCTTATTCTATAGTTCTGATCTCCTCACACTTATTCACTAATATTAGTACTATTAATATAGTACACATAAGGAGAACCTGGATGGGCGTCTCCAAACTTTTGGCTGATAGGCCGTGTGTTAATTTATTTGAACTTTAACCATACATGTCACTTTATGGGGGGGTTTCAAATCTAAACAACTACAGATTATGAACTTGGACTGGATTTTAGAAACCCCCCCGCTTCTGATTGTAATCACACCTCAGAGGTTTCTTTAATAATTTGTATGTCTGTTTATCCTGATGATGCTTGTCAAGCTGTTTAGTTGTCATTGCGTTTACTGTTCCTTTAATTGGCTGATGTTAGAATACATGGTCAGGGCAGCAGCACTATTTCCTTATCCTCTCATGTTGGACTGATGGCAGACTAGGCTCTACAGTGACTGACCGCTGCCTTTTGAGCTACAGAGTGGTATCACAAGACAGGTCATTGTGTCATTGTGTTCATAACTTTGGTTCATTTTTTTAACTAAAAATTTTACATATTGCTCCTTTAATGCTCTCACAGCAGTCTCCCCCACACATTTAGTCTATTATACTATAACAGTGTCCACTTTTCCTTCTATATTTAAAAGTCTTTAGAATCCAGCATAGGCTATAAGCTTTTTCAACATGGGCAGGCTGTTTATTTTCTATCATCACTGTCTGTTCAACCATCTACCCCTAATATACACACGAGCGTCACAACAACAACAACAGTAGCAGTAAGCATGACTCTGAGCTAACAGCTACAGTGCTTGATGTCTTTAGCCGCACATGTTTTATAGGTTGTTAAGAGTTTACCTTGTAAAGCATATGCTAATGAAATTTGCTTATTAACAGATGAATAATTAGAGCTGCTCCGCGCATCTCATTATACATTAATTAGTATAATTATCGCAGTCTTGCCGAGTTCTTTTGTCATGATGACAAAAAGATGTGTTAATCTGTTCTTTCAGGGAAAAGGTGTTTTATGTATGTGTGTGTGTGGTTGTGTGTGTGTGTGGTTGTGTGTGTGTGTGTGTGTGGTTGTGTGTGTGTGCATGTGTATGTGGTTGGGGGGGGGTGCTGCAAACGCTTGTCTTTTTACTACTATGAAAAGATGGAACCCCCTCCCTATCAGCACACACACACACACACACACACACACACACACACACACACACATAATCCAAACAGATGGCTAAAGCAGGGATCTTAGTCTCAAGTGTGCTCTTTAGTCCTCGTTACCATCTCTGGTAGAAGAGGACATGAGTTGCATTAGCGAGGTTAGGAACTCCAAACCAACTGTATGAACTGCTTCTCCGGGTAGATTAAACCCCTCGACCTAAAACGTATATCTTAAACAAAAAAATAAAGGTATATAAATATATAAAAGGTATTTAAAGGTACATAATTCAATTAAAGGTATATAATTAAATAAAAGGTATATAACTAAACTAAAGGTATATAAAGGTATATTTATAAATTTAAGGTATATAATTAAATTAAAGGTATATAATTAAAGTAAAGGTATTTAACGATATATAATTCAATTAAAGGTAAATAATTAAAGTAAAGGTATTTAAAGGTGTATAATTTAATTAAAGGTATAAATTTAAACTAAAGGTATTTTACGATACATAATTTAGTTTAAGGTATATAATTAAACTAAAGGTATTTGAAGGTATATAATTCAATTAAAGGCATATAATTTAATTAAAGGTATATAATTAAACTAAAGGTATTTAAAGGTATATAATTCAATTAAAGGTATATAGATCATTTAAAGGTATATAATTAAACTAAAGGTATTTAAAGGTGTATAATTCAATTAAAGGTATATAATTAAACTAAAGGTATTTTACGATATATAATTCAGTTAAAGGTATATAATTAAACTAAAGGTATGAAAGGTATAAAATTCAATTAAAGGTATTTAAAGGTATATAATTCAATGAAAGGTATATACTTAAACTAAAGATGTTTAAAGGTATAAATTTCCATTAAAGGTATATAATTAAACTAAAGGTATATAACTAAACAAACTAAAGGTGTTTAAAGGTATATAATTTAATTAAAGGTATATAATTAAACTAAAGGTATTTAAAGGTATATAATTCAATTAATGGTATATAATTCAATTAACTCCCTGCCTGATTGGGGCTGATTTTGTGGAACACTTCATGTAGAATGGGCGGTTCTACAGAGACTCATTTTTGGAAATAAAATGTGCAAATCTACAAAATTGAAAGGTTCTAGGTAGAACCCTTAACATTAACATTAATTGAAGGTTCTGTAATATTTCAAAAGAATCACTAAAAGGAAACCAAACGTGTCAAATAGGTGTCAACAATAGTTCTTTAAAGAAGCATGTTTATAAATGAGATGAGTGAAAGTCAATCTCTTTTTCTTCAGGGAAATGTAAATGGTTCTTCTATGACATCACACATTTTGTAGCTTGTTTAACCCCAAAATGAATGTTCTTTAAAGAAATGCCACTTTTGGTTCTCTAAGGAAGTTCTTTAGGTTCTCCAGGAAGATTAAGCCCTCGACTTTAAACGTATAGTTTGAACAAAAAATAAAGATATATAATTCAATTTAAGGTATTTAAATGTGTATAATTCAATTAAACATATTTAAAAGGTATATAATTAAATTAAAGATATATAATTAAATTAACTCCCCCCAGTGTTGCTGATCAACCCGAGGTTCTTCACCCACTTTTCAAACTTTAATCTCTTTTTCTTTAGGGAACTGAATTTTTTTAATGACTTGTGGAACACTTTATGTAGAACCCAAAAATAAAGGTTCCATAAATAAACGCCACGCCTGGTTCCCTAAACACTAAATTAAAGGTATTTAACCTTAACCAGCGTTTTTGCTGGGTTTTTTTAAGCATTTCAGAACCTTCAAATAATGTTTAGGGTTCTTCCCAGAACCTTTCAATTATGTAGAGTAACACATATCATTTCCAAAAATGAGTCTTGGAAGAAGATTTAGAGGTTCCATAGGAAACCAAAAGTGCCATTTTTTAAAATTTCTTTAAAGTTTATGGTGCCTTTATTTTTGAGTTCTACACTAAATATTCTACAAAATGAGTGATGTCATAGAAGAACACCTTTAAAAGGTATATAATTGTATTTAAATGTATTTAAAGGTCTATAATTCAATTAACTCCCCCCAGTGTTGCTGATCAACCCGATATGAAGGTTCTTCACCCTCTTGAAGGTTCACCCCCAAGGTGTAAACAATAGTTCTTTAAAGAAGCATGTTTGTAAATGTGATAAAGTATCTTTTTTCTTTAAAAGAACCACACATTTGAAGGTTCTTTAGGGAACCAAAAGTGTCAACAAGGTTTCTTTTGTGCCGTGCCACAGAACAAACCTTTCAATTAATGGTTCTTTAAAGAAGCACATGTGTAAATAAGATGTGTGGAGAACCTCCACACAATGTAAAGGTCTTAGGAAGAACCCTTTGTATAGAACCTTTACACATGAAGGGTTACCACACTTTTTTTCAAACGTCAATCGCTTTTTCTTTAAGGAAATTTAAGTGGTTCTTCTATGACATAACTCGTTTTGTAGAATATTTAATGTAGAACCGAATAATAAAGATGCCATAAACTCATTTAATTCTTTAATAATGCCACTTTTTGGTTCCCCATGGAACCTCTAAATGGACTCATTTTTGAAAATGAGATGTGCGAATCTACAGAACTGAAAGGTTCTAGAATAAACCCTTAACATTATTTGAAGGTTCTGAAATGCTTTAAAAGAACCAGCAAAAAAGCCACCCAATCAAAGGTTCCTTACAAAACCAAACATGTCAACAAGGATCCTTTTTGTGCCGAGCCACAGAAAGAACCTTTCAACAATTGATTCTTTAAAGAAACATGTTTGTAATGAGATGTAAAGTACCTTTTTAAAAAACCTCCACAAAATATAAAGGTCCTAGGAAGAACCCTTGAAGAACACTTGAAGATTCAACACATCTTTAGGGAAATTTAAGTGGTTCTTTTCCGACATTACTCATTTTGTAGGATGTTTAACCCAAAAATAACAATGCCAAAAAGTTTTTCAAAGAAATGACACTTTTGGTTCTCTAAGGGAGTATGAACTGCTACTCCAGGCAGATTAAACCCTCGACTTTAAATGGATAGTTTGACCAACAATTAAAGATATGTCGTTTTCTCCTTGACCATAATGTTGCCGATTAACCAAAACATGTGTCTGAAGTTTGCTATATTTAATCAATTTAATTTAATAAAAGTATATAATTCAATTAACTCCCCCCATTGTTGCTGATCAACCTGATATGAAGGTTCTTCACCCTCTTTTCAAACTTTAAGAGCATCAAACCAACTGTATGGACTGCTACTCCAGGCAGGTAAAACTTTAAATTATACTTTGACCAACAATTAAAGGTATATAGTTTTCTCCTTGACCCTAATGTTTCTGATCAACCAAAACATGTGTCTGAAGTTTGCTATATTTAATCAGGTACTATATTTTGAATCTTAAGCTTGTTTTGTACATGGTTCCAAGTAGAAAGTACAGAAAACCCTAAAACCAATCTTTCTCAATTCAGTCCGAACTTCAAGAACAACAAATTGCAACAGATCATGAGAGCATTTGAAAGAAAAAACAAAGAAACATGGAGTTTACCAAGAATAGCTTTATACTGTTGCTGACCAAAGACAAACCAGTATCATCAAAATGCCAACTTTACAGTCTTTACTTTCAATGTAAGTCAACGAAACCAGAATTCTTTTCAAGCTATTTTGTAGCATTTCTACTGGTTCATGCATCATGAGATTTGTTGAGTTCAAATGATGTAGAAAAAGAAGTTGACAAAATTAGAGACACGTTTTATATTTTATATATATATATATATATATATATATATATATATATATATATATATATATAAATCAAAACAGTGATTGAGACGGTGAGCACGTAGAGAAGACCAGTTCGCTTTCAATACAACACACAGTGATGGATAAGAGGACCACAATTCATACTGAACCTCAAACCCCCGGTGATAGTATTCATAGTATCCAGCTTATGAAGATACTGAAGCAAGGCATTTGTGTATGATATCAATAATCAATAACACTTAGTTTTGTGTTGGAACTTCAAGGTGTACCAAGTAATGGAAGCTTATATTCACCAATTAACATCCTACAAACTGCACAACTGATTCAAACTGGTTTGTTTGACTTTCTTGTGTTTTTTCTATGAAATCACAGCACATTCCACAACAATCTTAGGCCGCAGTTCACTGCAGTCTGGGACAGGCGTGTGTTAATTTGTGCATGAGGTTTGCAGTATAAGCTTCCATTACATTAGCCTTGTAGCACCAGTGCTGCTCTTAACACCAAACATGTGTTACCTGACTTACTACATTTGAGTTGAGCTAAAAAATGTGTACAGTTCATGAACATCGCTGTCCAAAGAAAAACATTTTTCTGTATTATTTGAACACGACAGCTGCTCTTTATGTCCTATGGAGGTTTCATGATGAATGGGCCAATAGAAAAGCTCCAAATTAGCTTGGACAAAATTCTGGTTCCATTGACTTACATTAAAAGTTGGAAATGTTGTTGTTCTCTCCTGTAAAGTTACTGTTTTTTTCTTAATTGGTCAATTTTCTTGATTTGCTTTGGAAGTAAATGTAAAAAATTGATATTACCATTTAACCCAAAACCAGAATTTATTGTTTAAATTGTATTGTTTGAACTTCTTGAACCTCTGTTGTCAACCATCTGTAAACAGGTGAAACAATCTAAAGTTCCTCCAGGACCTACAGTCGATAGATCATATCGTACATGTGACATTCAGAGACAATAAATTACAGCAAGTCCAACAATTAATATTACTGTGGTGCATTACTGTACCATCCAGATGCATCACCTGTGCAGCTTCTCTAACTCTGTCTCTGTACTAACCCAAACCAGAACTAACTCTGTCTCTGTACTAAC
Organism: Megaleporinus macrocephalus; assembly: GCA_021613375.1. Taxonomy (NCBI): domain Eukaryota; kingdom Metazoa; phylum Chordata; class Actinopteri; order Characiformes; family Anostomidae; genus Megaleporinus; species Megaleporinus macrocephalus. The sequence goes on along the minus strand of CM038706.1, from coordinate 3,564,660 downwards.
CCAAACCAGAACTAACTCTGTCTCTGTACTAACCCAAACCAGAACTGACTCTGTCTCTGTACTAACCCAAACCAGAACTAACTCTGTCTCTGTACTAACCCAAACCAGAACTAACTCTGTCTCTGTACTAACCCAAACCAGAACTGACTCTGTCTCTGTACTAACCCAAACCAGGACTAACTCTGTCTCTGTACTAACCTAAGCCAGAACTAACTCTGATTTTGTACTAACACAAACCAGAACTAACTCTGTCTCTGTACTAACCCAAACCAGAACTGACTCTGTCTCTGTACTAACCCAAACCAGGACTAACTCTGTCTCTGTACTAACCTAAGCCAGAACTAACTCTGATTTTGTACTAACACAAACCAGAACTAACTCTGTCTCTGTACTAACCCAAACCAGAACTGACTCTGTCTCTGTACTAACCCAAACCAGAACTGACTCAGTCTCTGTACTAACAAAAACCAGAACTAACTCTGTCTCTGTACTAACCCAAACCAGGACTAACTCTGTCTCTGTACTAACCTAAGCCAGAACTAACTCTGATTTTGTACTAACACAAACCAGAACTAACTCTGTCTCTGTACTAACCCAAACCAGAACTAACTCTGTCTCTGTACTAACCCAAACCAGAACTAACTCTGTCTCTGTACTAACCCAAACCAGAACTGACTCTGTCTCTGTACTAACCCAAACCAGAACTAACTCTGTCTCTGTACTAACCCAAACCAGAACTAACTCTGTCTCTGTACTAACCCAAACCAGAACTGACTCTGTCTCTGTACTAACCCAAACCAGGACTAACTCTGTCTCTGTACTAACCTAAGCCAGAACTAACTCTGATTTTGTACTAACACAAACCAGAACTAACTCTGTCTCTGTACTAACCCAAACCAGAACTGACTCTGTCTCTGTACTAACCCAAACCAGGACTAACTCTGTCTCTGTACTAACCTAAGCCAGAACTAACTCTGATTTTGTACTAACACAAACCAGAACTAACTCTGTCTCTGTACTAACCCAAACCAGAACTGACTCTGTCTCTGTACTAACCCAAACCAGAACTGACTCAGTCTCTGTACTAACAAAAACCAGAACTAACTCTGTCTCTGTACTAACCCAAACCAGAACTGACTCTGTCTCTGTACTAACCCAATCCAGAACTAACTCTGTCTCTGTACTAACCCAAAACAGAACTGTTTCTGTACTAACCTAAGCCAGAACTAACTGTTTCTGTACTAACCTAAACCAGAACTAACTCTGTCTCTATACTAACCCAAACCAGAACTGTCTCTGTACTAACCCAAAACCAGAATTAACTCTGTCTCTATACTTACCCAAACCAGAACTAACTCTGTCTCTGTACTAACTCAAACTAGAACTAACTCTGTCTCTATACTAACCCAAACCAGAACTAACTCTGTCTCTGTACTAACTCAAACCAGAACTAACTCTGTCTCTATACTAACCCAAACCAGAACTAACTCTGTCTCTGTACTAACACAAACCAGAATTAACTCTGTCTCTATACTAACCCAAACCAGAACTAACTCTGTCTCTGTACTAACCCAAACCAGAACTGACTCAGTCTCTGTACTAACACAAACCAGAACTAACTCTGTCTCTGTACTAACCCAAACCAGAACTGACTCTGTCTCTGTACTAACCCAATCCAGAACTAACTCTGTCTCTGTACTAACCCAAAACAGAACTGTCTCTGTACTAACCTAAACCAGAACTCTGTCTCTGTACTAACCTAAACCAGAACTAACTCTGTCTCTGTACTAACCCAAAACAGAACTAACTCTGTCTCTGTACTAACCCAAAACAGAACTCTGTCTCTGTACTAACCTAAACCAGAACTAACTCTGTCTCTGTACTAATCCAAACCAAGACTAACTCTGTCTCTGTACTAACCTAAACCAGAATTAACTCTGTCTCTATACTAACCCAAAGCAGAACTAACTCTGTCTCTGTACTAACCCAAACCAGAACTAACTCTGTCTCTGTACTAACCCAAACCAGAACTGACTCTGTCTCTGTACTAACCCAATCCAGAACTAACTCTGTCACTGTACTAACCCAAAACAGAACTGTCTCTGTACTAACCTAAACCAGAACTAACTCTGTCTCTGTACTAACCCAAAACAGAACTAACTCTGTCTCTGTACTAACCCAAAACAGAACTCTGTCTCTGTACTAACCCAAACCAGAACTAACTCTGTACTAACCCAACCCAGAACTAACTCTGTCTCTATACTAACCCAAACCAGAACTAACTCTGTCTCTGTACTAACCCAACCCAGAACTAACTCTGTCTCTGTACTAACCCAAACCAGAACTAACTCTGTCTCTTTACTAACCCAAAGCAGAACTAACTCTGTCTCTGTACTAACCCAAAGCAGAACTAACTCTGTCTCTTTACTAACCCAAACCAAAACTAACTCTGTCTCTGTACTAACCCAAACCAAAACTAACTCTGTCTCTGAACTAACCTAAACCAGAACTAACTCTGTCTCTGTACTAACCCAAACCAGAACTAACTCAGTCTCTGTACTAACCTAAACCAGAACTAACTCTGTCTCTGTACTAACCCAAAGCAGAACTGACTCTGTCTCTGTACTAACCTAAACCAGAACTAACTTAGTCTCTGTACTAACCTAAACCAGAACTAACTCTGTCTCTGTACTAACCCAAAGCAGAACTGACTCAGTCTCTATACTAACCCAAACCAGAACTGTCTCTGTCTCTGTACTAACCCAAAACAGAACTGTCTCTGTACTAACCTAAACCAGAACTATGTCTCTGTACTAACCTAAACCAGAACTAACTCTGTCTCTGTACTAACCCAAAACAGAACTAACTCTGTCTCTGTACTAACCTAAACCAGAACTATGTCTCTGTACTAACCCAAACCAGAACTCTGTCTCTGAACTAACCTAAACCAGAACTAACTCTGTCTCTGTACTAACCCAAACCAGAACTCTCTGTACTAACCCAGACCAGAACTAACTCTCTTTTCTCTTTCTGAGGTAATAACCATCCACCTGTCCTGCCCAATATTGTAAAAGACTGACCACCAGGGCCCCCCCGTCACCTGGCACCAACCAGCTCTCCTCTCCATTCGTGCCATTTGCTCCATCCTTGACTGCATCGCTGTATCATCCACCTGATGTAGCACCTGTACAGCTTCTAAAGCTTCTACCTTCCAACTCAGCTTTAGTTTAATAAACTGTAAATACTGTTCCACCAGAGGAGGACGGGTCTCTGCTTGTGAGTCTGGTTCCTCCCAAGGTTTCTTCCTCCAGTTGAGGGAGTTGTTCTTGCCATCGTCGCCTCTGGTTTGTTTGCAGTGGATAAAGTGTGTGATTTCATGTTTTCATGCTTTTAATCTCCTGTAAATCTGCTTTGTGACAACATCGTTGTAAAAATCGCTACACTAATAAACTTGACTTGACTAAATATCGCTGTTGTCCAATGAAAATCTCCATCATTCGCCATCATTTGAACTCTACAGTCGTCCTTTCCAACAGAAATACTCCAAAAGTGCTTTAAACAAAATACCTTTCCGGTAACTTACATTAAAAATAAAGAGGGTTCTCACCCTCTGCTGCGAGGTTATCATTTCAGATATTTTCTTTGGACGCCGTTGATATGTTACAATTAAATCACATGACAGGACAATATGACCGATAGACAAATGAATTAAATCACAGGTAAATACCAGAACAGTGATATTAGAATGGATCATGAAATGTAGGTGCAGTTCACCGCGGCACCTAAATAACATACTTGATGTCGTGTTAGCTTGAAAGGCCTGAAAAAGGATTTGATTTAATTGTTATAAGGTGTCAGCTCGCAGTCCGGTGCTGTATATGCTTTAATTTGGAGAAATGCAGTGTGAGGTGATTTTGTGGAGACGAGGAAGAAAAGCTGGTAATCAGGAGAGGAAGACAGCAGTGTAGTGATGAGAGTGCAGAAGTGTAGCCCTCTCTGATTGTGTGTGTGTGTGTTTGACAGCAAACCTTTTATATTTTTTTAGTTACTGATGGGAAAGTCAAGGTTAAGGTTCAGGATTAAACTTTAAAAGCATTTTGAAAAGGTGCCACAGAAGCATTTATTCAGTATTTGAAATTGTTCTCTGCTGCTCTACAAATAAAGTAAGTGACACTCCCATGATTTGGCAGTAGAATGCAAAAAAGCTGTTTTTATTTATTACTTTTAACCCTTTGATGCACAACCTGGCTCAAAAGTGGCCCGACTGAGATTTTATTCTATATATATTTTCAATAAATTAATTTCATCATTAAAGCTTCTATGAATTCATGTTTACTCGTTTCTGATTATCACAAATCGTAGATTTCAGTCTATTATTTTACTTTAATTATATAAATCATGTTTGTATAATTATTCTAACACACAACATGGCTCAGAATTAACTCATGTGTTTGCTATGGAGTTTAATAAGAACTGTTGACATTTGTAAACATTTGCAGTTAGGAACATATTTACAAACACTGTTTTTGTTCATGAAGCAAATAAATAAGAATGAAAATATTGATGTAAGAATGAACACTTGATAATGAAATATACTGATTTTAATAGATACCAAAGAGATACTCATCAATACATACCATAACATAGGAAATGAATACAGGGAGAGTTTACCTATGTTGTGCATCAAAGGGTTGATCATTTGTTTAACTTCAATGGTCACACAAAAGCAACATGTCGGAATAGATGTGAGTAGGGAAAAGAAATGAACCTCTGGTGTAAATAAGCTCCGACCACATACTATTTATTCAGCTATATGCTAGTTACCTAACCTATACTAGAGTATCTCACCTATACTAGATACTCTTACACAACGTAGATTAAAGGTGTCTCTGTGAAACTTTCAGTTGAAGATGATCTGCTTCAACCAGCACACAGTGATCCACTCACACAGCATGGCTGCTACTTACAGTCAATGTTGTGGTTGTGGTGCTAATAAAGGTGGAGCTGCTCGTCTCTTCAGTCTCTTCAGTGTTGAACGCTGAGCTGAAGCTGCTCCATGGTGTCCGAGTGTTGGAGAAAGTGTCCGGAGTGAAACGTACAGACTGCAGAGTTAAAGTTGTTCAGGATTCTGTTAAAGACGTGGGATGTTCCACCTTAAATGGCGCCGCACTTACATTCTGGCAGCTGTATAAGTTGTAAGAAGCTGGCGAATAGGAAGCCAAGCTCAGCCTTGTTTGGAGACCAACACCAACCATGCCCGATGACAGTTTGGCAAATTGGAAAGGATACGAATAGCGTCGACACCACTTTCACAGCCTGGGACTTGTAGATTTCACACCGTTGTTTTTGTATGCAAATTTTTTGGGGTGTAAATACTAATCCGTCAAATCTGTTGCTGAACGATTCTAAAGATTTTACCTTCGTTTTACCTTCCTGTTTTGTAAATACTGGACTTATTTAAATAGTGTTTCAGGTTCACTGTGTATATATATAGTATACCTACCATGTTTCTACAGTCAACTTTATCAGCTCCGGATACCATATAGGTGCACTTTGTAGTTCTAAAATCACTGACTGTAGTCTAGATATTATTTAGGTGGTGGGTGGTGTGTTAGTGTGTGTTGTGCTGGTGTGAGTGGATCAGACACAGCAGTGCTGCTGGAGTTAAACACCTCAGTATCCATGCTGGACTAAGAATCGTCCACCAACCAAAAATATCAACCCAACAATGTCCTGTGGGAAGTAACCTGTGTCCACTTATAAAGGACTTGAGGAACACAAACTGTGCAGCAGCAAATGAGCTACTGTCTCATCTACAAGGTGGACCAACAAGGTAGGCATGAAATGAGTGGACAGTGAAAATCTAGCACAACACTAAAGGGACCAATGGTAAGTGGACCTGATACAATGGACAAGGTGGTTACCTATTGATGTGGCTGGCAGTATTGTGTTGTAAATGTAGTAATATTATGTTCTGGTTAGAAATGGAAGAAATAATAGAAACATCAATGGAACAATAGAAAACGGTAGAGTGTAGCTAACGCAAATTGGTTAGGTCTTCAGAAGCTGGACACAAAGCCTTCTTACACTTCTTTACCTAGTTGTGGTTGCAAGAGCAGTACTACAAGGCACACCCTAAGAAACACACACACTATATATATATACACACAGGGGTTGGACAATGAAACTGAAACACCTGGTTTTAGACCACAATAATTTATTAGTATGGTGTAGGGCCTCCTTTTTCGGCCAATACAGCGTCAGTTGGTTTTGGGAATGACATATACAAGTCCTGCACAGTGGTCAAAGGGAATTTAAGCCATTCTTCTTCGGGGATAGTGTTCAGGTCACTACGTGATGCTGGTGGAGGAAAACGTTTCCTGACTCGCTCCTCCAAAACACCCCAAAGTGGCTCAATAATATTTAGATCTGGTGACTGTGCAGGTCATGGGAGATGAAAGTGAGATGACTTCACTTTCATGTTCATCAAACCAATCTTTCACCAGTCTTGCTGTGTGTATTGGTGCACTGTCATCCTGATACATGGCACCGCCTTCAGGATACAATGTTTGAACCATTGGATGCACATGGTCCTCCACTGGTGCAATGTGCAATTAATGAAGATGGGCCACCAGACTGGTCCAATTTAGCCATGAAACCTCCCACACTAACATGACAGGTGTTTCAGTTTCATTGTCCAATCCCTGTATATATATATATATATATATATATATATATATATATATATATATATATATATACACACACACACTTACGATACCTGGAGTGTGTTGGACACGTGGGTTCCACACATCCATAGAATACCACAGCTCACCTCACCTCTGAGGTGTAGCGCGATGGCCATGCTGTCTTCATTTGTCCTTTCCCCTCCCCTGCTCTGTTCTTCCCCTCCATTTGTCCTGGAGAGTCTCATTAATTCTTCATCTTGAGGGATCAGATCTGTCTTTGAATACCGGGGGAATGAGTCAGAAACCCCCCTCACTCTCAAACACGCGCACACACTCGCTTAGTACAGCACACATACAAAGCACTTACACAGGAAGTCACGTATCCAGTCTGCTGTGTGCCCACACAAAACCACACACAAACACACACCCACCTACTCACCCCAGTCACATACCGTACACACACACACACACACACACACACAACTGTCACCAAATTACACCACTCACTGAATATTCCACTCCAGTACATACACACACACACACATACACGTTCACACAGACTTTCTGAGCAGCCGGCAGGTAATTCCATTTTTACTCCCTTGAACATAAAAAGCATATTAATATTCCTGTAGAGTGTTCACACACACACACACACACGGGAGGAGAGAGAGAGAGAGAGAGAGAGAGAGAGAGAGAGTCAGAGAGAGAGAGAGATATTGTAGTAAAGCTGGCAAATCACTGCTACTCACTGCTTTTCATCTCTCTCTCTCTCCTTGGATAGACAATATATCAGGTTCATTGATTCTGTGTTTATCAGTGGTCTAATGCTTGGGTGGCCACATTAAATATTTAAAGTGTCTCACACGGCTCTGCTACAACAGAGCACAGGGGACTCATAGAGCCACCAACTGAAACCCTCTCGCTCGCTTTCCCCTCACACTCCAAACACATGCTAGCTCTTTTCTACTGTACGTCCAGGCTGTTTTATTGGCGTGACAGTTTATTCGCTACACATCCAATCAGCAAAGGCATACTGTTCTCTTCAGTCTGGCATCTCTCTTTCCTCCTGGGTCTACTCTCGTTCTCGCTCTGAGGGTGCGGAATGAAGGGATGAGCGATGAATGGAATGACTGGTTTTAAATAAAGGAAGAACGAACCATAGAGGCTGAACGGCGGAAAAGAGAACAGCCGATACAGCTGATGTCAAGTGAGCCGTCAGTGGCTGTAGCTGCGTCATCATGACGTTGAACTCTTGAGATGTAGGGTCTGTCTCAAACCCTAGTGAGTGTCTAAGTAGGCTGTCTAGGTAGTGAGTGTGTAAGTAGGCTGTCTAGGTAGTGAGTGTGTAAGTAGGCTGTCTAGGTAGTGAGTGTGTAAGTATCAGTGTTCTCTCCTCATAAAACAGATTACTGAGACGCTCTAGTTAGAGGGAGACTGCGTCACGGCTTGTTCCCATCCACTGCACACGAGCGCTGTTTTAGCTAGTTGCTAAGCTACCAGCTGGCTATCCATACTAATAGCCAGAGGCTTAAAAAACGCTAGCATATATGCTAATGGCTAAATAAAATATATATAAATATATAAAACAGCAAAATATTCAACGACTCGTTGCAAAGTTGCAAATAAAAGTTTTTTTGTGTGTCTGTACAAGAAGAAACACATTAAAACTCCAGAGAAAATACATCTGAAGATGACTTCTTTGCTAGTAGCTCCGCGTTTGTCCGCCATGTTGGAAAAAAGTTCTGCCTACGTTGCATCATGGGATTGTCTTAGTGGCTGAGGTTCCTCAGTAGACAGCATATTTACGGTATGTTAGAATTGGGACAGTCTACATGTCAGGTGCGCATACTATGACATAAAATGCCGCCTATGTAGGAGCTTACTAGGTTTTGAGACACACTCGTAGTCTCCCTTCCAGCTTCATCTTTATCAGCTACCGCTAACCTTAAGAAGCTGTACTTACACCAGCACTGAAGCCAGAAGTGTCAACTCCAACCTCAATACAGAATGTAAACTGAATGTACATAGAGTTCATATGTACACAGTCGAGTCACAGTCGCAGTGTGATGGTCTTTCGTGGCATTCTCTAGACCCACCCTTTCATGTGGAAGGCAGCGCCAGTCGATTTAGGCATGAATTCATCCTTGCCGATCACACTTGGGCCGGACGGGGTCTTCCCGAAAGATGATGCGACACGTCACATGACTAGAAATGTCCCACATTGGGTGGAAGAGCTGAGCAAGACCTCCAAGTACTACCCTGGACTCCTAATTCCCTTTGAGCCCAACTGAGCATCTATGATACCACCTAGATCGTTGCGTTCCTGTAACAATCTACCTTAGTGAGTCTCCCAGTCCGTCTAGCTTGCCATCCGTGCTGCATATAGCAGTTACTTTGGATATTAGCTGGTGGTCATAATGTCTCGACTGTGTAACATACACGACTACACTGAAGTAGTACAGTAAAATGACAGTAAAAACTAGGCTAAGAGTCATGGAGTACAATTCAGCGGTAATAACTGAAACCCTTTAAGGCTTTCAGCTCATGTCCCGTACAAAAGAAGCAAAGAAAGAAAGGATTACAAAGTACATAAAGAATTATAACTATTAGTGTATAATTATAGCCTTCTAGTGTGTTAAACTGACCACGATTTCCTTATGACAAATCAGGAATTTGACAGCATACAAACAGGCTACAGCTCTGCAGGTCCTAACATTACTATAACCACAAAACAATGTTTTTACACCTGGCATTACCACGTGGTTTATGTACAGGTCGTATCTGGATATACTTTCCTCTCCCCCATGATACGAATCAACAAGTTTGGTTTGGATGCTTTAACTCAGGGGTGTCCAATCTAAACCTGTGGCTGCAGGTTTTCACTCCAACAAAGCAGGAGATCACACGATCCGACGTTTGAAGGCTGAGCAACTGATTAACTGAGTAGAATCCGGTCAGCTCCTGCAGCCACAGTGGCCCTCTACAGATAAGACTGGACGCCCTGATTAAACTGGACCAACTCCACCACCAATGTGGTTTGACAGATCCATTACAATCTGACGTCAACTGTTAATTTAACATGCAAATGTTGTCGCCAATATAATTAAATTAATTCTGATTATAGACCAAAATTGATGTTTTTCTATACATGAGGCGGTATGTACTGCAACATTCTGAGAGTTGTAATGGCAGTGGCTCAGGCTTTTAACTGAGTAAGAGACTTCCATCTGTTGTGAAGTCATGAAGTCACTGGTGTAAACCCACTGTTGTTCATTTGCTCATACACTTGTCTGAAGAACAAGCACTGTAGTCATCAATCCTGCTAACTATTAAGTCTTTTAGCTTGTAGTATAAACTTCATCTTCTCTGCCTCTCTCTCTTTCTGGATCCCGTCATGAACGTCCTCACCTTCGTACTGAATGTACCTGAATGTTCCGATTAGGAATGTAGTCAAATACAGGTATTTACATGGCTATCAGTCTTCTATGTAATAGATTACTCATAATGTCAAATAGAAAAAACTAATCTAATAATAAAGTAATGTGTTCCACTGCTGCCTTCCACTGGGGTTTGATTCCCCACCTGGGTAAAACTAACAATAGGAGTGCTTGGGGAAGACGCCTCACATTACCTAAACTTACCTGTGTACAGGTAAACTGTAACACCACCTTCACCTACCTGTGTACAGGTAAACTGTAACACCACCTACACCTGCATGTGTACAGGTAAACTGTAACACTACCTTCACCTACCTGTGTACAGGTAAACTGTAACACCACCTACACCTGCATGTGTACAGGTAAACTGTAACACTACCTTCACCTACCTGTGTACAGGTAAACTGTAACACTACCTTCACCTACCTGTGTACAGGTAAACTGTAACACTACCTTCACCTACCTGTATACAGGTAAACTGTAACACAACCTTCACCTACCTGTGTACAGGCAAACTGTAACAACACCTTCACCTACCTGTGTACAGGTAAACTGTAACACCACCTTCACCTGCCTGTGTACAGGTAAACTGTAACAACACCTTCACCTACCTGTGTACAGGTAAACTGTAACACCACCTACACCTGCATGTGTACAGGTAAACTGTAACACTACCTTCACCTACCTGTGTACAGGTAAACTGTAACACTACCTTCACCTACCTGTATACAGGTAAACTGTAACACAACCTTCACCTACCTGTGTACAGGTGAACTGTAAGTCCTTTTGGATAACAGCATCTACCAAAGGCCGTCAATGTAAATGTATATGTATCTGGATTGACCTCAGTTACCTGCATTCCACTTGCACGACTGGTAACTCTTTTCTGGTCCGGCAGTCTGGTGCAGTTTCATACCATCACCGTCCAGAGAAAATGATTTGAACACGATTTGATGTTGACATCGCATGAAAGTGCCATGAAGAACGGCGTAACGTAAATGCTGCAAAATAACAAATGGACAACTTCTGGTTTTATTTTCCTTCAAAAGTAAAGAATGTGTTTGTTCCCTCCCGTAAAGCTGCCATGTTGGAAATACTTGTTTCAAGTTGGACAGCGATGATATACAGCACACGCATCTAGAAACTTAAAGAAAATGTACCACTTCATAAAAGCCTGCATCTGCAGCACGTAGCAGAATTCATAAACCATAATAATGGTATACCCGACCACAGTGTGCAAAGTGAGCGGAGATGTTTTTACTCCCTTCTTTTTTGAACATATGATATTCATTCCCAGCAAAGCTTTTGGGAGTAGTATTTGACTGTTGGCTGTATTCTGGGAAAATGGATTTTGGAAATATATTGTTGCTGTCATATCAAACTCTCATGACTATTTTTTAATTTGTACATTTTTTTATACCATTTAAAACTCCACTCAGAGTCTGCTCAGTACACTGGGTCTATGTATCACGACGCATGGTCCAAGAGAAATGGGCCTAAATTTAGTGGAATTAAACAGCCGACATATATTAAAGTACACTGTTTTACTTCTTGCTTCATTAACTGACTTTATTAGGACTTTGAAGATACTTGTGCTGTTCTGGAAGTACATGTAATGGTGAAAATGTTCTAATGAAATTAATGTTTTAAATGAAAAAGGGTCTGACTGTATGGGTCAACAGGGAGCAGGTATATTCTGGCCTGGAAACGAAGATTAGAAGTGTAGACCCAAGAAATATTCATTACTCAGGTAGAAGTATAGATACTAGGGTTTAAAAATACTTCTGTATAAGTGGAAGTATCAACTGAAGCTTTTTACTCCAGTAAAAGTGTAAAAGTACTGCTTTCAGAACTACTTAAAGTACAAAAATAAAAGTAATGTAAGGGGAAAAATGCTATTAGGAACAAAAGCTTAGGCCGCACCACAGGGGTCTATAGTGCACTAGCCCACCTCCCCAAAAACCCCATTCTTCTAAAAGCCATAATGACTATAATGTTATATTAAAATATTAATGTTGATAAATTTGGGATGCGCTAGGCTTCCTGTTTCAGCTCATATACGTCCATTGAACATGAATGTAGTTTAGTACAATGTAAATATATTAAAGAAGCATATCTGTTACTACTGAACATTAACATGTGTTTCATGGAGCAGAAGATATGATGACTAGTTGTCTATAAGTATTGTAATGGTGCAAAAAAGTCAAACTTCAAAGGCATGTTATCAATAACCATGAAGCTGAAAATGAAATAGCAGACCTGCCAACATGGGCAAATTTTTTTAAGTAGCAACTTTTTGAGGTGGGCACATCTTGGCATGGCGCAAGGATTCGCATGGCGCCCGAGGACAACTATCGAATAGAGAATGAAAAAAGGCGGTTTGAGCGCAATATGATAATAAATACGCACGCAGAACTTCTTTCTGTGCTCATGAGTTTCACATTTACGCTCACGGGAGGGATATTTACACACGCAAATTGTTAAAACTTTATATAAAAAGTTTATATTTTGCATTTTGAGTTTTTGAGCCCCTTAGTTTTGCCATTGACAGTTCACAATTCCCACACCCTGCCAGTTACCTCTGAAACTGAGTTTAGCACCATCCTCCCTTTAAAACCAGTCCCAGTATGAAGATGGACTTAGAGAGATAAAAACCAATTTCATTACTGTTGTTATGACGGCTTTCCGCCTCTCCTCTCGTAGCCTATTTGAAGAATTTAAAACTAGCGCTATGATTGGTCGAAGTCTTCTTTTCTCAACAGGTTGCTGTCCAATGCGGTTACACCTATAGACGAGCTGCCTACAGCGCAAATGCCCAGACTGTTGAACTCAAAGCCATTAATGACTTTTCTCTTATTTTGAGGTGATTAATCGTAGCAGCGTTCTTTGATGTCTAAATACGTATCTGCTACGCTAAATGCGGAAAGGCTGGCAGGTCTGAAACAGGAGTAACGAGGCTATGTTTAAAATGTAAGGAGTAGAAAGTACTGATAACGGAGTGTAAATGTAAGGAGTAGAAAGTACTGATAATGGAGTGTAAATGTAAGGAGTAGAAAGTACAGATAATGGAGTGTAAATGTAAGGAGTAGAAAGTACTGATAATGGAGTGTAAATGTAAGGAGTAGAAAGTACTGATAATGGAGTGTAAATGTAAGGAGTAGAAAGTACTGATAATGGAGTGTAAATGTAAGGAGTAGAAAGTACTGATAATGGAGTGTAAATGTAAGGAGTAGAAAGTACTGATAACGGAGTGTAAATGTAAGGAGTAGAAAGTACTGATAATGGAGTGTAAATGTAAGGAGTAGAAAGTACAGATAATGGAGTGTAAATGTAAGGAGTAGAAAGTACTGATAATGGAGTGTAAATGTAAGGAGTAGAAAGTACTGATAATGGAGTGTAAATGTAAGGAGTAGAAAGTACAGATAATGGAGTGTAAATGTAAGGAGTAGAAAGTACTGATAATGGAGTGTAAATGTAAGGAGTAGAAAGTACTGATAATGGAGTGTAAATGTAAGGAGTAGAAAGTACTGATAATGGAGTGTAAATGTAAGGAGTACAAAGTATTGATACTGTAGTGTAAATGTAAGGAGTAGAAAGTACATAAAATGGAGTGTAAATGTACGGAGTAGAAATGACTGATAATGGAGTGTAAATGTAAAAGTAGAAAGTACAGATAATGGAGTGTAAATGTAAGGAGTAGAAAGTACAGATAATGGAGTGTAAATGTAAGGAGTAGAAGTAAAAACTTAAAAATAATTACTCCAGTAAAGTATAAATAACCAAAACTTCTACTTAAGTAAGGTAACAAAGTATTTGTACTTCGCTACTTGACACCTCTGACTATGTGAGAGTTATTAAGCGTTCTCAGGAAAAGAGAATGAAAACAGATAGAAAGACGAGATGGAAAAGAGGAGGGCAGAGGGTAGTTGTATTTGGGAGTGGTGTCAGAGAGAGAGAGAGAGAGAGAGAGAGAGAGAGAGAGAGAGAGAGAGAGAGAATATGTGAACAACATTCCAGTCATTCCAACAGCACTCAACAGACTGGACGAGACGGCTGCACCATAACAAACACACAGACTCACATTACCAGTGTTACCATACGCCGACGACACTAGCTCCAGGGTCTCGTCTGATTGTGCCATTTTACACACTTCTCGCTGCGTTCACTCATACAGGCGCGTTTCATTTCGCTCCAAACGTTGTGGGTGGACCCTCTAAATTCCACTCTGCTCAAAACACAATGGCATCTTTCACAACTATAAGAATGTCATAAGAGACTGGATGCTCCACGTACACACAGCATGAGCCCAAACAGGAGCAGACAAACACTGTTCGTGGGGACCTCTCTACTGTCCTTCATGGGGTTTAAACTTTGTGGAGAATGTGGGCTTAAATGTTGTAAACAATGCTATAATTAATAGGGGTTTAAGAAAAAAAACCATATACATTTACAACACACATAGATTCAGGACAGATGGTGGGTTATTATCATGTGTTGTGTTTAGACCTCTGACCACTAGAGAGCAGTGTTGAGAAGGTAGGCCAATAAACATTTCCAATCCAACATAAGCAAGTAGGATAAGGGAACATACATATACATATTTTCTATACTGTTTCATACTAGATTTAACACGTGAGCCATAATATGGTGTAATGACTAAATGATTAAGAAATGTTGTTAAAAATCACTAAAAGTATCAGATTTATTAGATTTTGTGTAAAATCTGCTGCTCGTGGGTCTCCATTGTTGTATCTACTGACATGATCAGCGGGTGGTGACGTCAAATGGTTGCAGTAACCGGTCGTCACAGTGCTGGAGTTGTTGTGAAGCTGTGTGTTGGTGTTGACGGAGAAGGAGAGTGTCTGTTAAAGGAGCTCCGCTTTCTAGCAGAAACATTCACACTCAGTAAACAGCTCGATACACTGAACGGGAGTGTCTCTGAGCTTCACACTCCTTTATTAGTGAAGTAGTATGTTCACTACTAAGACTCTACTTTCACCTTCAGGATCCACAAACGAGGAGAAGCAGCTGACGCTAACGCAAAACAATCTCAGGAGAGAATCCAGCGCATGTTCACGTTCACGGTTCTTCTTGCGGTTCTCCATAATCTGGAGCTTTTGGACTTCCTGTGTGGGGAAACTGTGACACTGCATTGTGTTTTAGTCTACGCTTAAAACCAACAGCCTCCGTCAAGTCTCTCACCAGTGGTGGTCTACTGAACCACTCCAACTCATCCAGACTGAAGTGAGGAGAGCAGAGCGGGGGTCTTTGGGTAGCTGTGTTGGTCCACACGCTGCTTCACTAACTATTCTCCTTGTTTATGTTTGTGAAGCTGTTTAGACTAATATCAGTCTTCACACTGCCTTTCACTGAAACAACATCAACAACACAATGTACATGGTTTTCTTTAAGCTCGGTTAGTAACTAACACTCACTCCTTCACACCACAGTCCAGTTCAGACCTGAAACCATCTGACGCCATCTACCCAGCAGGCATTGCACGCCAGTAATAATGGCTGCGTCCATATGTTAAATATTTAGTGTTAATTTATAAATAAATCAGCTACTTTTGTGAATTTTTACAACACGTCTTAATAATTTAGAGTCATTACATCATATTAAGGCTTACAAGTGTTACCAGCTGGAACATGGTTCCCTTTAAGGTCACAGTATAGTATACAGTAAACTGTCCTGCTTACTGTATTGCAATATTTTGAATAATAACTTCACGATACATATCGCACCGCCAGGTTTTTACCAAAACAGCGGCCCTAATTAATAAACACTTAGGCTACAACAAAGGCTGTGTGTTGTGTTTGACCCAAAAAACAGATTCTACCTTAACATCTGCTTTCGTTTTGCATTCGGTGGCAGCAACAGTCACACATAACTGTTTTTACTGCATCACAGATTCAACTACATACATTTTGCACTGCAGAGCAAAAGCTCTGAGCACGAAACAAACAATTAGTAACTATACTGTGGATCTTTGTTGAAGCTTATTAAATATGTGTTATGGATGTCAGATTAATAATTTGTTTGATGTCAAATATAAACATCACTGACTACATGCAGACAGTAAAAGCACACTGGTGTGCCGTGGGAGGCTGTGCAAGCAAGCCTCTAAAAATATGTGTCTGATCACAATGTTTTTTTTTAACCACTGGTGTGCAAATAATTATATTTGAAATGTTTTAATAGTATGTGTTTCTTTCTGCAGAGCAACTGCATGCACGGCGCTATGCTGAGGCTGTAAAGTGAAGAAAGTTGGCGCGCAATTAGCCTTTAGTAGTAAAAACCCGTGACTCCTGATCCGCTGCGTGGTCCAATCCGGGTTTTCATGGAAGCTGGTTTTCGCTCAGCCTGCATTATTATTTGTTTTTTCACCTGTTTTCCGGCAACCCCCGTTCGTGTTGGTCAGCGAGGTCCCGCCTCCTGCTTTCGGATTGGCTAGCAGTGTCTGGACTCCTCCGATTGGCTGGCGGCTTGTGAGTATGAACTCGCAGCCAATCCCAGCGCGGGGAGGCGGGGGCTGCCCGAATAGAGGTGGGAAAAAAAGCCCAAACGCTCTCGGCTTGTTGTCCTGATATCACTCCGCTGCCATGGAGGATGGGAGCGCTTGATTATTGTGATGGTGGCAAGTCTGAGGACTTTCTTTTCTCCTTCTTTTCTTGTCTAAAAAAGTGCACATCTTGGTTCAGAGAGCGGAGCGTTTCAGCGTTTTCGACAGGCCACGAAACCAAACTGAAAAACTAATGACATGCAAGTTCACGAAACTACTCTGGAGCGTGTTCGCTGCAGACGGCGAAACTTTTTCCTCGCCTCTCGACAAGGACAAGGCAAGCAGGCGAGAGGAGGCGGTGTGTGGCGGCGGCGGCGGTGGTGATGAAGATGATGATGGTGGTGACGGTGGTCGAGAGTAACCTCCGGATTTCTCACGCGTTAGGGGTGAGAGTGTAGCCTTCCGGCGAGCGAGAGAGGGGGGGTGGGGGTGGGAGGGTTGGAGGGGTTCGGGGTGGGGGGGCAGAAAGACGGTGGACTGACCCCTGGTCCTCTAACGTTACTTTCTGTATTGGAGCGATTAGTGGATGGCGGACGCGGCGATATTGCCCCCTCCAGCTTTGTGAGTGCTCCGGAAGATTCGCTCTCCAAGTCCCGGCTCTTTCTCTCCGGCTCTCTCTCCCTCCCTCCCCCCCGATCCCCGGCCAAACTGAGCCGATTTTGGAGAGGGGAGAGAGGGG
The DNA here is from genome assembly GCA_021613375.1 of Megaleporinus macrocephalus. NCBI lineage: Eukaryota > Metazoa > Chordata > Actinopteri > Characiformes > Anostomidae > Megaleporinus > Megaleporinus macrocephalus. The sequence continues at coordinate 3,547,293 of CM038706.1, read as the reverse complement.
AGAGAGGGAGTGAGTAAAACAAGCCTTTGACCAAATAAACAACAACAAAAAAAAAGTTCTTCCCAAAAACGTTGCGCTGTGCAGCCGCGCACAGATGATGGGAGATTTCGCCAGCCCCGCTACCGCGAACGGTGGCGGCAGCCTTTGCATTAACAGCGCCGTGAACCTGAACGCTGCTATCGGTGCTAGTAGTAGCGGCGGCGGAGGCAGCGGTGGTGCTGCTAACAGCGGCAGCGCCGGTAACAACAGCAGCAGCAGCAGTAGCAGCACCGGCGTCCCCAAGCACAGCACCGTGGTGGAGAGGCTCCGGCAGAGGATCGAGGGCTGCCGGCGACACCACGTCACCTGCGAGACCCGCTACCAGCAAGCGCACGCCGAGCAGCTGGAGCTCGAGCGCCGGGAGACCGCGGCGCTTTACCAGCGCAGCCTGGAGCAGAGGGCGAAGAAGGCGGCCGGCGGCGGCGGCGGTAGCAGCAAGCAGGGCAAGCAGCAGCAGGAGCCGGACGCAGCCGCCGCTGCAGCCGAGCAGAGGAGCAGCACGCTGATAGCGGTGAGTCGTGCGGATCCAGCGCGATCCTCTTATTCTCGGTTTGAGCTTTGGCTTGTGTCGGCAAGGGAACTGCACCGCTGCGGCTAGCGGGGCTCGACTGTCAGGTGTGACTGACACACAAACTTTTCTCTGGTGTGTTCTTTATATATATATATATTTCCACTTTCAAAAACATACCCGGGGACTTTCAGTACCTGTTGTCTGAGCAGGGACGAGCAGTAGCCCACCCGTTTCAAAGGGGGCGAGTTTGACCCCGGTGCCGCCAGCCGGGGAGCTGGCGTTGGGCAGCGGTGGCCCCTTTTTCTCTCTCCTGCTACCTTCTTTAAAAGTTCCACACAAGCTGTGATGTCACCCATCTTCTCTCCACCTACTTACTACTCCCTACAAGCGCGTTTTGGTGAACATTTAATCCATTTTTTCCAGCATTTGCAGCGAGAGTCCCACTGTTTTTCTTCCCGTTGAGCTAAGCTAACAGTCGCGAGGAACTTTGTTTTTGTCTGCCGTCTCGCTGCTGCTACCTGAAGCCAGTTGTTTATCACAGGATGTTAACCTGTTTATTTGTATATCTTACCTTATTACTTTGTTATAAATCAAAATACAAGTAGGGGAGGTCAATTGATGGAGGAACTGCCACAAAAATTGTGGCTTCACGGGCGAGAAAAGCACCCAAATTGAGTCAGTTAGCCACAATGCTAACCCCCGATTTTCTGTCAGGGATGTAGCTTTAAAGCTAACGCTAGCTGAGGAGCTAGATAAACTCCAGGCTGCTTGAGGGGGACGCAGAGTCTAAGCGACCGCGTCTCGGAGCGCTTTGACTCCGGTGTGAGGTATAATTTTGGGACTTTGAGCCGTTCCCGCGTGTAGAACTTGCCTTGTTTTGTGTTGGTGGGTGGTCGCTACGTCTGTGAGAGCGTTCAGTGATTTCTCACATCTCTGAAGGCTGAAGGCGGCGGACGGTGGCGGTGCTAACAGGAGGAGGACCTCCCTCTGAGCAATGTGGACATTACACCGAGCCCGGCCATTAACTGGTGGCCAACAAATGCTTCAAATTGAAGTGATCGCGGCTTAAAGAGACAGCAGCCCCCCTTTCTGTCGCCCCCCACCTCTCTCAAGCCTCGCTACGGCAGCTAGGTGGCTGTATCGGTTTAGGGGTCTTAAGCTGCAGCAGCAGCGAGATCACAGAATCAGTCCAGTGAAGGAAGAAGAGCCTTGTTAACCTTCTCATCCTCTGTTTGGTGGCAGCAATAATACTGGGATTAATCTTTCTCGCTCTCTATTTTATTTTATATATATATATAAAATAGAAATGCTCCAAATTAGCCTATTAAAGTTTCTATTTTTTTTCTTGGTCAGCGATTTGCTTTGGAAGTAAATGTAAAAATTGACATTACCATTTAACCCCAAACCAGAATTTATTTTTTTGTCCGGGAATCTGGCAATATACATTCAAACGAACTTCTTGAACCTCTGTTGTCTCCTTTTGCCATCCCGTCTATAAACATGTGACATTCAGAGACAATAAACAAGTCAATACTGTACAATGCACTAAATTACAGCAAGTCCAACAATAAATATCGTCACTGTCCAATGAAAAGCCAGATTTTTAGTTTTATACATCATTCAAATTCTACAGTCATGCTCCAAAATAGCTTTGAAATAAATCTGCTTCAATGAACTTACATTATAATCAAAGAATGTATGGATCATATGGATATATGGATGGATATGGCTCATGATGCATGGGTTACAATTTGATATATTGTGATTCCTCATTCTGTATATGTTGTGCATATTCATTGTGTAAATTGCTATTTTATTCCTATATTTATATATTATAAAATATAATCTGTTAGGCCTTTTACAACTTTATCCAGAGAAACTTACAGTAGGTAAAGGTAGGGTTAGGAGTCTACACTATTATATGCAAAGAAGGTTTTTGTCTGTCCTGTTTTTCTTTGGGCAGTGACGATATATATATATATATATATATATATATATATATATATGTTCAGTGGTTTAGCTCTTAGCTCTTGTTGCAGTAACCAGCTGTCTGCTTCATATTATTACCTTGAGCTCGTGCTTAACATCTAGCAGGCCCAGGTCTTTTCCATTTAACGCTGTTGTGGCTGTTGGACCTCACCAGAGACCCACCACCACATGTAAGGGCTGCCAGCTTTGAGGAATTTGTTAGAGGGGGATTTGGGACACAGAGTTGAGCCACATGTTGGTATTTGTGTTTGTATGGTTCATATGGTATGAGAGCAGATGATGGTATCAGTTACAATCATGGATATATTAATATGCATAGTATTCTCTCTGTGTTGCTGTCCAAAGAAAAACATCTTTAAAATCAGTAACTTTACCGGAGAAAACAAAAACAGTCTTTACTCTTATTGTAAGTTTATGTGAAGGTTTAATTCCAGGTGCTTTTGGAGCATTTCTATTGGTCCATTCATCGTGAAAGTTTCACAGGTCATAAAGAGCAGCTGGCGTGTTTATATGATGGAAAAATTAAAATGTACAAAATTGGAGATACATCGTTTTATTTGGAGTGCAATGAAATATTGTTAGTATCTACCCGTATCGTAAAAATATTCTTAGTATTCTAGTGCAGCTCATTTTTAAAAATTTAAAAGGTTAGTATTTGTTCACCATTCAACTCATAAAGGGACGCTGTTATGTTTTTTTATACACATACACAGTAATAGAACTTTTACTTATAATTATATAGTTCATGAAATCCAAAAATCCAGTATCTGAAATTATTAGGATATTTCATAAGAGGGAAAAGGATGTACAATACAGAAATATACAGCCTTTGTTTTCAATGACATACAGTGGGCAACCAATCAGCAATACAAACCACCTGCTATCTTCCAATCAACAACCTGATACTGAATTGACTCTCAAACGCAGTATTGATTTTTAATTAATAGCTTACCTACAAAGATTTGAGGCAGACAGTGGTGGCGTTGACTGATAGCAATGCTGTAATCTATCTTCAGCCATTAGACTTTCCCGCTCCAACATAAACAAGTAGGAGAAAAGCGCTGCCTGGAGTTAGGTTTAAAAGCCTAAGCCTAATCTTACCCCTAAAATTAATATATATTAATTGATATATTGTGATTACTCATTCTGTATTTATAAATTTTGTGCATATTGAGTGTGTAAGTTGCTATTTAATATATATATATATATATATATATATATATATATGCAGTGCATTACACAGTACCAGCCACATCTTGTTGTATTTTGTATTTTATAAATATCCAAAGCACTTTACTTCTAGTTCTACTATGTATGCTTATAGGTTTGCTAATACTAATGTTACCCTTATGCTACTTGTTTATATTGGAGTGGAAGAGAGAGAATCTGTCAGGGGTTTAAATGCAATACAAAACAAACCTCTGTCTGCTAAAAATCTTTGACTATGTTGATTATTGATAAAAAATTGATACTGTGCATTTCAGAATCGATACTCTGTTTTTGTTTATATACGAAAATCACACAAAACAGCAGAAACAACCAAACTACATACCCAGCAGCTTATGAAGTTATAGGGCCACCGTGTTTCTTCAGGAGAGCCTTAATCATTCTTTGAATGCTGCCATACAAGTCCTGCGCTGAGTGTAACAGGATATTGGGCCATTCTTCAAGAACAAAAGTCTTCAGCTTTGCACTCGGTGCTCCAGAACATGCCATAAAGTTTTAATGATGTTTAGATTGTGTTGGCCACAGAAGGTGTTTGGCTTCATACTGGTGTTTCTTGAAACCTCCCTTGAATTTTAGGTTTGTGGGTATGTGGGGGGTTGTGATCATCTTTGAATATGGAAATATCATAGGGATGCAGTGCGTTTGACTATAGAGTGCACATATACTATAAAATGACGCTGTTATGCAACCATACAGAGACCATCCTAAAGAAACCACAGGATAGCTGCCCATTTAGTTAGGCATCCAATACCATGCTTAACAGCTGGTAACAGATACTGTGGGTTCAAGTCATTCCCCAAAGGTACAAAGGATGTTTAAAGATATATATATAATTTTTTTAAATTGATTATTTAGTATTAATAGAGTAAGTAGTGTTTTTCTATACGTCATTGTGTTTATTTAACCCTTTCCAAGCTTCTCCTAAACAACCAGTATTATTATCAGTTCTCATCTAATACCTGCTTTGACTGCTCAGTACTTCATTAAGATAAATCAAGATTTGCTGCTGAAGGAACTGAATACATTCATACAATGTCTGGGGCGTCCAGGAGAAATCTGGAACCTAACTTTGTTCTTCAAACTGGATCAAGATCTGATCTACTTCTCTCACAATAACATATTCATGTTACTTTGTATTGTATGTATGATTATTCACATCTGTTCTAATCAGATCTGCTGTTCTTACTGGTGATCAGACACTTATTGCTCAGATAAATACTCTTACAATATCAGCTTAGATGCCTCATATATATATATATATATATATATATATATGTTTGTTGCTCCAGTGCCTCAGTTGTCCCTGTTGATGAGCTTCGATGTGCGATCACTGTTCCCCGGGTGCAGTTTATGCTGACGCTGTGACCTCACGAACTCCGTAAATAAGACCTTGTGCCCAACGCGCTTGCCCCAAACGCACAAACTGTTTAACTTTGTTGGCCTCTTGGTCTCATCATGTTGCTTTGAAAACTCTTATCAAAGCGCGCACTGACACATAATTAGCCGCCTTTGTAATTATCATTCACTCACTTCAAAGTTCCAGTCACTTTTTCATGTGGCGTTTCTGTTATTTTGTCCACTCCCAGTGCATGCTGGTGAGTCAGTGAGCATAAGTGAAGTGTCGATGCCTGAACTGCATGACTTGGTGTGAGAGTGTGTCACAGTGAGATTTATGGTAAATGACTAAGAACAAAGCGAGATGGCTGCAGCTGCTTGCTTCTGCGTGTCGACCTGTTGACAGCACTGAGGTGGCTTCTCCAGTGAGCGCTCAGTTAAACCCTTAAAGGATCCACATGTGGGTCCAGAGTTTAGCTCCTCTTTCTCACCATGATGTAAATCACATGTTAGTTTAGGAGAAGTTACTGAATATCACATATTATAATAGTTATATTTAATAACAGAATGAGTAATAGTGATGCAACAGTCTGATGCACTGTAGAGATGGACCGATCAGAGTTTTTGAGGCCGATTCCGATCGCTGATGACCTTTTAGCGCGATCGAGGGCGGGGCTATATGCCACAGCGGGGCTACATGCAATTATTAGCGCAAGCAAGTCATGAAACATGGTTAAAGCGTGATTATCTAGAACTATAAACTCAATCACATTGGCTGTGGTTCCTTTAGCTCTCTGGCTGTTGCTGCTTCTGTACTGTTCATACCGGTCAGATCTGGTCTGCACGGGTTTCTGGGTTATTAGTTTTGTGCTAGCTATGTGTGCTAGCTCTGCTGTTTGATGATACTCACTGTATTCAGTTGCGTGGTATCTCTGAAGTGCTGTATCAGATTAGTAGTGTTAAATGTCTTTGTTTTGGTTCCCCCACGAGACACGCTGATTTTACAGATGTTCCAGAACATCCTGGATGAGTCTGTGGGTGCGTCCGAAGTCACATACTTTCACTGTGTGAGTGTTTAATATCCACACAACCTGGGACACACTACGTCCGCCATCCCACCAACGTCCTGTGACGCAATATGTACTCACACGGTGTGGAGCTGTAACTCAGAGAAGACGAACCGAGAGGAATTTAATCATTGTTTACCTCAGAAGTAGAGCTAACTCCTGTAGCGGCAGTTCACTAGCCGTAGCTACGTACACTGTGGCTCCGATGGAATCATGGGATAGCACAGTGTGCTGGGGCTGCATACTTAAAAAGGTCTGCCGGTGCCGTACGTCATCCGGGGACTTTTTGCTATACGGCTCTACGAACATTACGTATTTGGCGGTAGCCAACCGTGACCCTTGAGCCTCGGCCCTAGATTTCACGCTTACTTTTCATTTAAACTCATTTAAAACATTGGACAGCAGCTGCTAATCTGTTAGTCCTGGTTGAGCTCTGGCTCTTGTCGAATGCTAGAAAATGCTCCAGATGTTTTATTTCTGCTGTTGTTGGTGCCTGCCACACCGCTGAGGTCGCTCCTGAGGTATATCCGCGCTGCCTTAATCATTCTCATATATACATGAAGCGTTTAGCTGGTATTACAGTGGACGGGGCTGGCGGACTCTGGCTGCGAGAACCAAATCACTGGTTTCTTCCTGCGTAGTGTTAGTGTGCATTGATTCAGCCTCAGCGTGTCCCACTTCTCTACCTCTGAATCAGCTTTGTGGAGCTGTTTGATCAGCTGTTCTACCGCAGTTATATTTAAATAGAAGATAACTAAGATTCCTTTATTGAAATTAAGCATATATATATATATATATATATATATATATATAGCTCACCACATTATACAGTGTCCGTGTTGGGTAGTGTTCAGTTCTCTGATTGCGCCAGGATATACACCCATCAGCCATAACATTAAAACCACCTCCTTGTATCTACACACACTGTCCATACAGGAGCTCCACTTACAGACTGTAGTTCATCTGATTCTCTGTATACTTTATTACTCTGTTCTTTAATGATCAGGACCCCCACAGGACCACCACAGAGCAGATACTATTAGGGAGATACTGTTATTCTTAGCAATGCAGTGACACTGACGTGCTCGTGTGAGTGGATCAGACTCAGCAGTGCTGCTGCTGAAGTGTTTCAACACTGTGTCCACTCACTGTCCACTCTGTTAGACACTCCTACTACTTGCTGGTAGATGTAAAGTCAGAGACAGTAGCTCATCTGCTGCTGCACAGTTTGTGTTCCTCTAGTTCTTCATCAGTGGACACAGGACGCCGCCCACAGGACACTGCTGTCTGGATAGTTTTGGTTGGTGGATGAGTCAGTTTGATCCACTCACACCAGCACAACACATATTAACACACCACCACCACCACCATGTCAGTGTCACTGCAGTGCTGAGAATGATCCACCTCCTTAATAGTAGCTGCTCTGTGGTGGTCCTGTGGGGGTAACGTTTAGGGTAGTAGTTCATATACAGTCTTCTTCTAAAAGACTAGCTGGAGTTCTAAGTTCTTGAACATCTGTGTGTGTGTGTGTGTGTGTGTGCTCAAGCACTAGGGTGTGTATTCAGCGATTGTCGAGGCCTGGTGCAGGGCCGAAGTGTGTGTGTGTGTGTGTGTGTGTTCGTGTGTGCTCTCGATCCAACTAAAGCAGTACTCGTGGTATCACATTGTTTTGCAGTGTCTGGGACGAGTGCCCAGGATCTAAATTTAACTCGTGAGTTGGCAGCGTCACACGAGCACCGTGACGTCAGAGGCTCCGACAGCACAGCTACCGCTGTGTACGCCGTGTTTTTGTTTGGTGTGTATGTGTGTCAGTGCTCAGTGGTCATACAATTTATTTAATTTGGGAGCTGTTTATTTGGCATATGTGGGAGAAGAAACTGAAACATTAGCAGTTTCTCCAACACTGCTTTCTTTTTAGGCCTCCGCTTTTGTCCCTTTCACTTCCTTCAGCTTTTCATTTTAGCTTATTTTAAAAAAGCTAGAGATTAAAAATCTCTTACAAGAGCACCCGGGCTGACTGGGCAGCACACGGGAGGCAAAGATGTACCAAAGACTTATGAAGCAATTAAAAAACAGAACAGTCCGGCAACATCCATCCATTATCTTCTGCTTTATTCCACTAGTCACGGTCACAGGAGGGAGCTGGAGTGAAGGCAGGGTACACCATGGACAGGTCGCCAGTCCAACACGCACACACTCACACCTATGGCCGGGAATCCAACTCAGACCATCTTACTGTGAGGAGACAGTGCTGACCACTACACCACCATACTGACCACTACACCACCATACTGACCACTTCACCACCTTACTAACCACTTCACCACCATACTAACCACTACACCACCATACTAACCACTACACCACCATACTAACCACTACAACACCTTACTAACCACTACACCACCATACTGACCACTACACCACCGTACTGACCACTACACCACCGTACTAACCACTACACCACCATACTAACCACTACACCACCGTACTGACCACTACACCACCGTACTGACCACTACACCACCGTACTAACCACTACACCACCGTTATAACCACTACACCACCATACTGACCACTAGATGATCTGGGTTGGTCCGGGTGGTCCTGTGTGGAGTGTGTATGTTCTCTCCGTGCTTGAGTGGGTTCCTCTGGGTACTCCGGTTTCCTCCCACAGTACAAACACATGCATGTTAGGATCCTCACTCTAAACTGCCCGTAGGTGTGTGTGTGTGTGTTGGCCATGCGATGGACTGGTGACCTGTCCATGGTGTATGACTCTAGGACTCTCCAGCCCCCACCCCCTGGAAGATAACAGGTGGATGGATGAAACACTGGTTTCCATCTCTGAAGATAATGTTCCTTAAATAGTTGTTAAAATGGTATATACACCACATGTTCTCATGTTTGATATTTCTTTACTCTTTCTTGTGTTTGAGGACTGATTCTACTGTCCACATAGACCGGCTCAGCTGTGTTGTTGTTGAAGCCTGTCCAGTGGTGGCCGTAGCCTCACAGCTGCGATGCTGACTGCGCCGGCTGCTTGTGTGAAGCTGCACCGCAACTATGCGGCTGCTTGGCCCGGACACTGTCACTGTGGGTTGTTTACATGCTTCCTTCAAAACGGTGCTGCGTTGTAACCACCATGAGACATTAAACCAGTATAGGTGTGAATTCTGTGACTTATTCTCACAAATGTATGACTACAAAGTAACTTTTGGTGAATATGACCACCAAAATTGAACTCCGACTTGAACTTGTGAAAGAAACTGACCAGTAATGATAACCCAGTGGACAGAACATTCCAGAGTACTAAGTAGGGCTGTATGATGAGTTGGAGTGAACCCTGCTCTCCCACACGGGGGAGGGGCTTAATAACGTTAGCATTCAACTAAATGGCTCAGAAAGTACTTCAGAGTTCTTTTCACACCCAGTGTTGTGCTGGAAGTGTGCGAGACAGTAATGGTTACTGTCACAACAAACACTTTTCAACACCTCACCAACAGAAGCCCCAGCCCTGGAGGGAAACACGTTTAAGAGTGATTCTAATGAACTGAATTAAACTAAATGGAACGAATGACTTGCGTATAATGATTTTAAAAACCTGAAGCCGAAATATTTAATAACTAAATAAAAATATCCTGTATCAGCTCCACCTACAGACTGTAGTTCATCTGATTCTCTGTGTACTTTATTACTCTGTTCTTTAATGATCAGGACCCCCACAGGACCACCACAGAGCAGATACTATTAGGGAGGTGGATCATTCTCAGCACTGCAGTGACACTGATGTGGTGCTGGTGTGAGTGGATCAGACACAGTGTTTGCTGGTGTATACACAATATCTGTCTGTCTGGCTGGCTGGCTGGCTATTTCTGTCTATCTCAGTCTATCTATCTATTTCAGTCTATCTATCTCAGTCTATCTATTTCAATCTATCGATCTATCTCAGTCTATCTATTTCATTCTATCTGTCTATCTATCTATCTATCTATCTCAGTCTATCTATTTCAATCTATCTATCTATCTCAGTCTATCTATTTCAGTCTATCCATCTCAGTCTATCTATATCAATCTATCTATCTATCTCAGTCTATCTATCTCAGTCTATCCATTTCAGTCCATCTATCTATTTCAGTCAATCTATCTATCTCAGTCTATCTATTTCAGTCTATCTATCTATTTCAGTCTATCTATTTCAGTCCACCTTTCTATCTCAGTCTATCTATTTCAGTCCATCTATCTATCTCAGTATATCTATTTCAGTCCATCTATCTATCTATCTCAGTCTATCTATTTCAGTCCATATATCTATCTATCTATCTCAGTCTATCTATTTCAGTCCATCTATCTATCTATCTCAGTCTATCTATTTCAGTCCATCTATCTATCTATCTCAGTCTATCTATTTCAGTCCATCTATCTATCTATCTATCTATCTATCTATCTATCTATCTATCTATCTATCTATCTATCTATCTATCTATCTATCTATCTATCTATCTATTCCAGTCCATCTATCTCAGTCTATCTATTTTAGTCCATCTATCTGTCTCAGTCTATCTATTTTAGTCCATCTATCTGTCTCAGTCTATCTATTTCAGTCCATCTATCTATCTATCTCAGTCTATCTATTTCAGTCCATCTATCTATCTATCTCAGTCTATCTATTTCAGTCCATCTATCTATCTATCTCAGCCTATCTATTTCAGTCCATCTATCTATCTATCTCAGTCTATCTATTTCAGTCCATCTATCTATCTTAGTCTATCTATTTCAGTCCATCTATCTATCTTAGTCTATCTATTTCAGTCTATCTATCTATCTCAGTCTATCTATTTCAGTCCATCTATCTATCTCAGTCTATCTATTTTAGTCCATCTATCTATCTCAGTCTATCTATTTCAGTCCATCTATCTATCTCAGTCTATCTATTTCAGTCCATCTATCTATCTCAGTCTATCTATTTCAGTCCATCTATCTATCTCAGTCTATCTATTTCAGTCCATCTATCTATCTTAGTCTATCTATTTCAGTCCATCTATCTATCTTAATCTATCTATTTCAGTCCATCTATCTATCTCAGTCTATCTATTTCAGTCCATCTATCTATCTCAGTCTATCTATTTCAGTCCATCTATCTAGCTCAGTCTATCTATTTCAGTCCATCTATCTAGCTCAGTCTATCTATTTCAGTCCATCTATCTATCTCAGTCTATCTATTTCAGTCCATCTATCTATCTTAGTCTATCTATTTCAGTCCATCTATCTATCTTAGTCTATCTATTTTAGTCTATCTATCTATCTCAATCTATCTATTTCAGTCCATCTATCTATCTCAGTCTATCTATTTCAGTCCATCTATCTATCTTAGTCTATCTATTTCAGTCCATCTATCTATCTTAGTCTATCTATTTCAGTCCGTCTATCTATTTCAGTCCATCTATCTATCTCAGTCTATCTATCTATCATGAGGTAAGTGCATGACGATGGTTAAGACTATGGGGTCTTCGCTCTGACTCGACTTTTAGAGGCAGAAATGACACGTAGCCTACAAGCCTCACACACAAGAACTCGGACAGCTTGTGGACTGTATATTTTGGCAGAGAGCCGTTAGAGAAGCAGCTACGTGTGTTTTAAGTCTGCCGCGGTATCTAGAACAGTCTTAGGTTCTACACTGGACATATGGATATTTACAGCCTTCGTACTCCATTATAACTGGAGACCTTCTTTCATGTTTGTTTGTGTTTTCATTAACGAACAACAGGGCACACAGTCGCTCCTTTTAAATTATTATTATTTTTGTTACAGATGAACTGTGTGTGTAGAATTTGTTCGGAAAGTACAACAGACTGACAGATCACTGTGTAAGAAACATACAGGCACACACACACACACACACACACACACACACACACACACACACACAACGCTCCTCGGCTTTCACTTCCGTCTTCCAGCTCTCAGCTCTTCAAACCTGATGGGCAGTTATTAACCAATTTACAAAACCTTTTCATACACGTCTGTTTACTGAGCCCCGAGTTACTCACAGCACTGTACTTACATATCTGGCCCGATTAGGCTTATTAGTAGAAAGCGCTGTGTGTGAATAGGAGCCGTACACACCGAATACCCAGCAGTTAAACTACCACCCTCTCCCCACTGTGACTCTCTAAAGAGGAAGCTGACCCCGTGTGCCATTTCTGCACAATGCGCACTGTTAGAGGCACTAACCCGTAGAACGGGCCTTTTCTTCTTCCCCTCTTTCGCCTGTTACTGAGAGAAAGAACGAAAGAAAGAAAGAATGAAAGAAAGAATGAAGGAGAGAGAGAGAGAGAAGAGTGGTTGCATACTTCCTTGTGTAGGACCCTCATTCATTAAAGTGAGCGCTTGCTTCAGTTAATGCCTACTACAGTAATCTGCCCTACTTTCTTGCGCTTAACCACAGACCCTAGATCAGCTGGCCAAAGCTTACTAGACCACACGACCCCGTTCCGAGACTGGTCTCAGATCAGCTGATGAACCGTGACTGTTTCTGCAGGTTGTCACGCTATCTCTCGATGGGAGCCATCAATGAGGAAGCAGGTGCTGAAGGGAAGAAGTAGAAATCACGTGTACATACATATCGTCGCTCTTATTTCTCTACATCGTTTAAACACAGCAGCTCGTGTGAGAGTTTTATGACGAATGGACCAATAGAAATGCTCCAAATTAGCTTTAAAGAATTTCTGGTTCCATTGACTTACATGCAAAGTTATGTACTGTCCACTGGATCAGCTCCATCTCCTTATATCTGTACATACTGTCCACTGGATCAGCTCCATCTCCTTATATCTATACATACTGTCCACTGGATCAGCTCCATCTCCTTATATCTGTACATACTGTCCACTGGATCAGCTCCATCTCCTTATATCTGTACATACTGTCCACTGGTTTAGCTCCATCTCCTTATATCTGTACATACTGTCCACTGGATCAGCTCCATCTCCTTATATCTGTACATACTGTCCACTGGATCAGCTCCATCTCCTTATATCTGTACATACTGTCCACTGGATCAGCTCCATCTCCTTATGTCTGTACATACTTTCCACTGGATCAGCTCCATCTCCTTATATCTATACATACTGTCCACTGGATCAGCTCCATCTCCTTATGTCTGTACATACTGTCCACTGGATCAGCTCCATCTCCTTATATCTGTACATACTGTCCACTGGATCAGCTCCATCTCCTTATATCTATACATACTGTCCACTGGATCAGCTCCATCTCCTTATATCTGTACATACTGTCCACTGGATCAGCTCCATCTCCTTATATCTGTACATACTGTCCACTGGATCAGCTCCATCTCCTTATATCTATACATACTGTCCACTGGATCAGCTCCATCTCCTTATATCTATACATACTGTCCACTGGATCAGCTCCACTGACCATATAGGAGCTACACTTAGAGCCTGTAGTTCATTCAAGTAGTAGGAGTGTCTAATAGAGTGGACAGTAAGTGGTAATATCTGCTTTGTGGTGGTCCTGTGGGATCCTGATCATTAAAGAACAGAGTAATAAAGTATACAGAGAATCAGATGAACTACAGTCTGTAGGTGTATCTCCTATATGGTGAGTTGAGCTGATAAAATAGAAACAAGGTGGTGGTTTAGACTGAAATGTAGACCAAAGTGTATGTATGCGTGTCAGTGGCTCAGCGCTAAGAGCTTAATCAGTCATTCACCAACACAATCCCTCTTTCATTCATAAACATGTTTACAGTAACAGAATCCACAGAAAACACAACGTTGACGAGCCTGGGACACTTTCATTTCACCACATCCTGGAGCTTCGGGACGTCACTGTCAGTATTGCGTGGACACTATTTACATGTGAGCAACTTCCTCACTGATGATGGTGGTGAGGGTGGAGTTTGGTCTAGCAGTCCCCAGGAGGGTCACTAGAAAAACATGGCCCTAGCAGCAATACTCACTATACCACTCGTACATAAAGTGCAAACATATTAGCAAAGAAATAACCAGAAACCCATGAGTGACCCAAGCTGGTCTGGTCAGTCGTATTCCACCTAGTCAAAAAACACGGTTCATGACATGAGGTGTGTCTGAAATCGCCTACTCGTCTGCTACTCAGTAGTAAATCAGTAGGTGAGTGTGGCTAGTATGTCTGAATACTCAGTAGTAAATCAGTAGTGAGCGTGGCTAGTATGTCTGAATACTCAGTAGTAAATCAGTAGGCGAGCGTGGCTAGTATGTCTGAATACTCAGTAGTAAATCAGTAGGCGAGCGCGGCTAGTATGTCTGAATACTCAGTAGTAAATCAGTAGGCGAGTGCGGCTAGTATGTCTGAATACTCAGTAGTAAATCAGTAGGCGAGAGCGGCTAGTATGTCTGAATACTCAGTAGTAAATCAGTAGGTGAGCGTGGCTAGTATGTCTGAATACTCAGTAGTGAATCAGTAGGCGAGCACGGCTAGTATGTCTGAATACTCAGTAGTGAATCAGTAGGTGAGCGTGGCTAGTATGTCTGAATACTCAGTAGTAAATCAGTAGGCGAGCGTGGCTAGTATGACTGAATACTCAGTAGTAAATCAGTAGGTGAGCACGGCTAGTATGTCTGAATACTCAGTAGTAAATCAGTAGGCGAGCATGGCTAGTATGTCTGAATACTCAGTAGTAAATCAGTAGGCGAGCGCGGCTAGTATGTCTGAATACTCAGTAGTAAATCAGTAGGCGAGCGTGGCTAGTATGTCTGAATACTCAGTAGTAAATCAGTAGGCGAGCGCGGCTAGTATGTCTGAATACTCAGTAGTAAATCAGTAGGCGAGTGCGGCTAGTATGTCTGAATACTCAGTAGTAAATCAGTAGGTGAGCGTGGCTAGTATGTCTGAATACTCAGTAGTGAATCAGTAGGCGAGCACGGCTAGTATGTCTGAATACTCAGTAGTGAATCAGTAGGTGAGCGTGGCTAGTATGTCTGAATACTCAGTAGTAAATCAGTAGGCGAGCGTGGCTAGTATGACTGAATACTCAGTAGTAAATCAGTAGGTGAGCACGGCTAGTATGTCTGAATACTCAGTAGTAAATCAGTAGGCGAGCATGGCTAGTATGTCTGAATACTCAGTAGTAAATCAGTAGGCGAGCGCGGCTAGTATGTCTGAATACTCAGTAGTAAATCAGTAGGCGAGCGTGGCTAGTATGTCTGAATACTCAGTAGTAAATCAGTAGGCGAGCGTGGCTAGTATGTCTGAATACTCAGTAGTAAATCAGTAGGTGAGCGCGGCTAGTATGTCTGAATACTCAGTAGTAAATCAGTAGGTGAGCGCGGCTAGTATGTCTGAATACTCAGTAGTAAATCAGTAGGTGAGCGTGGCTAGTATGTCTGAATACTCAGTAGTAAATCAGTAGGTGAGCGCGGCTAGTATGTCTGAATACTCAGTAGTAAATCAGTAGGTGAGCGTGGCTAGTATGTCTGAATACTCAGTAGTAAATTAGTAGGTGAGCGCGGCTAGTATGTCTGAATACTCAGTAGTAAATCAGTAGGTGAGCGCGGCTAGTATGTCTGAATACTCTCTGTGTAACAGTAACGTGTTAATGTGTGTATTACACTAGAGCAGTTAGCTTTTAGCTCCGGAGCTAAGCAGTAAAACATCCGCTCTGGTTCATGTTTACAGCCGGGAACTAGAAACACGTAACCGCCTCAGTAAAAACGTCATTGTTCACTATAAATGATTCATTTTCAACACATGGGGCTGCCTGCGGACGTGCCTGACTTGCCGATGCCCATATATAAAAATAAGGCAAATATCGACCCGATATATCAGCCGACAGGTATATCATATCGGTCGATCTCTAGTTACAACTGTATTTATGCTATGCTATCTAAAGGAATACGTGTATCTTCAACGTGGTAGCTTTAAAGAGGTTTGGAGCGTTTCTATTGGTCCAGTCATCATAAAACTTCCACAGGATATACAGAGCAGCTGTTCTGTTTAAATAATAAAAAATGTAAAGAAGTTGAGATGCATATTTCCGCTGCTGCCCTGTTAGTTTTGGGTTTGCCTAGTTGGTCTACTTAAGAGTTGATTACCGCATGTATAAAGTGGTTAAAACAGATGCTCAGTAAAGTCCAGGACCGTCCAGGCTCATGTTCGGAGTCTCTCTGCTTATTGTTCGTTCGTTCAGACCTCCTCATATTACCAACTACGAGTGTAATGAAAACACAGCAACTCGTAAACGAAGGAAACAGGTGTGTTTGGAAACCACACAGGTTTACCACAGCGACCAACCCCAAGCTGACGTCTTCAAGTTTATTCGAGGCTTTGAAGGCGACATCTTTCAGAAGTCACACAGGCATCCGGCTAGACTAGCTATAGTCTCTACACAACCTATCGCCTGACCGTCAGAATGAAGAGGGAGACCAGTTCAGAGAAAAAGCTTTTATTCCTAGGACTGCAGTTCCAACGTTCTCTGAGCTCTCAGACCCTGGTCTCAATCACGTCTCAATTGCATTGTCTTTTATAGGCCCGTCTTTCTGCTCCTTCGAGCCCTTGTGATACACCTGGCCAGTCGTAATTCTCTGAGTGGACAGTGGTTCTCGACTAGAAGTTCCCAGGATACACTACCGCTCAAAAGCTTCATGCAATTCATAAGCAATATAGTCCATTTCCCAATGAATGTAAGTGTATCAGATGATTTTTAAAGAATATAAATGTTTGTATTAAAGTCTATTTTTGTATAGAGGCTTATTGTACATATGGTCTATCATCAGTAATTCTCAGTCCTCTGTCTAAATCTCCTGGTACGACCACCAATCCAAGTTAAGGATGTTATTGGACTAATTGGTTGTTGGGACACTCTTGATCAATTGTGATCACAGCTGAAAAACATTCTACTAATAAGTGAGTATAAAAGGGAACAACATTCTAGGTTAGTTTAGTATCTGAAGATCAGCAGTTGATGACTTGCTGACCGACTCACAATGACCAGAAAGAAACAACTTTCTTTAGAGACCCGTCAGTCCATTGTTGTGTTAAGGAAGAAGATACTCCATTAAAACAAGAACATTTCACTGTGATCCCAAACTTTTGAGCAGTAGTGTCTCACATACACTTTTAACAAATGCTATAGTATGTATAAAAAAAATCACAACTACACCGTACGCTCCCTCAGTTCTGTCCATCATGCCGAGAGATCGAGGCTCCTAATTTGAACATTGTGCTCTCGTAATGCACCTCGAGCTCTCTCCGGCGCTGTGGTCAGTCTCCCAACTCTGTTATTCTGGGGTTCTGAAGGGCCGTCTCAAGAGGCCGTGGCGTAGCTGGGTTTATTTGGATGTTGCCCGCTGACGGACAGATGGATGCAGGGTACAAGATGTTCCTCATGTAACACGCTGCTTCTCCCTGCTGCTGTTCTTTGTCTTGTTTACCAGCTCTTTTGTGTCTCCTTTTGTGCTTCCTGTCCTCCTCCTCCTCCTCTCTGTCCTACCGCTGCTTCTCCTCGCTGTCGAGTAGGGGTGGGCGATACGGTCTCCAACGTATGGATGGCCCGGCGCTGCCATTATTGCTTCCATTTGTCAGCAGTGTATTAGTTACATTCTCACACTTTCTCAGCCGAGAGGAGAAACTCTTGTTTTGCTTTGTGTACGTCTGGTCTTTCCTGTGTCCGAGTGTATGTGGAATATAGGCTAAAGAGTACTCATCACTAGGTACTTTCTTGCTTTCTTCCTGTCTCACATTCGTTTCCACTAGAGATGGAAGGATCGATCAGCTATGTATCTGTATCGGCCAATTTTTAATCGGAATATGTGATCAGCTGATATTCAGCCAGTCCCGAGAGCCGATCGATGGCGTTAAACAAATGAGCCTAATTTGTATTTCCAGCTAGCGTTTCATCCAGAAAGAGGAGCCCTCACTAAAACCTCCTCCGTCCAGCTCCCTGCAATTCCTATCTAAACCACTAGGTGGAAATACATACCATTTCATTTTCCACAGACTGACTAAAGCAGCGGTCTCTCGAGAACAGGTTACGGCGTTCACTGCATGTACCGATAGAAAACATCGTCCGTCTGGCAGTGTTTACCGTATGTGATGCAGACTCATCCAGGACGATCTGTAACACCACCTTCACCTACCTGTGTACAGGTACTCTGTAACACTACCTTCACCTACCTGTGTACAGGTAAACTGTAACACTACCTTCACCTACCTGTGTACAGATAAACTATAACACTACCTCCACCTACCTGTGTACAGGTAAACTATAACACTACCTCCACCTACCTGTGTACAGGTCAACTGTAACACCACCTTCACCTACCTGTATATCGGTAAACTGTAACACTACCTTCACCTACCTGTGTACAGGTAAACTGTAACACTACCTTCAACTACCTGTGTACAGGTAAACTGTAACACTACCTTCAACTACCTGTGTACAGGTAAACTGTAACACTACCTTCACCTACCTGTGTACAGGTAAACTGTAACACTACCTTCACCTACCTGTGTACAGGTAACCTGTAACACTACCTTCACCTACCTGTGTACAGGTACACTGTAACACTACCTTCACCTACCTGTGTACAGGTAAACTATAACACTACCTCCACCTACCTGTGTACAGGTCAACTGTAACACCACCTTCACCTACCTGTATATCGGTAAACTGTAACACTACCTTCACCTACCTGTGTACAGGTAAACTATAACAATACCAATATAGAATTAAACTTATAATGGTTTAAGTTAGTGTATTAATGATTATTTGTTAGGTAATAAACCCTTTACAAGGTATTAGTAAGAATTTATAACACTTTAACACAACAGGCAAACGTGAGCTCTTCTGTCTGATGAATATGAATGTGTTACTACTAACAGATTTAACTCTGAGCTGCTTATTAGTGATTTTAAGATGTGTTTGATCTAATTAATAACCATTAACAAGCCCATTTTAAACCATTCATAAGCCCCTTATAAGGGTAGTGGTTGCAATGGTTGCAAATGAGCTTATAAGTGGTTATTAATTAGATCATACAAAACTTGAAATCATTTTATTAGAAGACAAAGTAAATGAGATGTTTATTACTATACACCTGACAAACACATCATGACTCGTAGTTCTAATAATGTATAGGCTGTATCTCAAACTTCACAGGTGGGTCTAGTGTTGGGTTGCTGTAATGGAACTTTCTAACATGGTTCAGTCGCTCCCAGCAAGCTGCAGATTCCAGAACTTTCCACAACTGCGCAGCTGCTGCGACTCGTGTTTTGTTTATGGTGTAAACCAGACGGCCCGATATCTGATTTGTGGTCACATGTATTTTGTATATCGTCGTTGTCCAAAGAAGAGCATGTGTCTCAGCTGGACCAATAGAAACGCTCCAAAATTCTGGTTCTATTGTCTTGCATTAAAAGTCAGGAAAGTTTTTGTCCCTTCCTGTAAAGTTTTCTTGTCTTTCATTGGACAGTGATGATGTACTCTTTAGCCACAAGCCAGTAGAGCCCACTGTCCTCAACTGCTGTGATAATTGGGACTCCTAAGCATTCATAGTACATTACATTCATTCCCGACCACCTCTGAAGGAGCACTGACTGGCCAGATCAGACTGAACCCCAATAAGTTTCAGCTCGAGTGCAGGCTTAAGCCAGTCTGTTTCTCGTCCTAGCGTTCCGATAAAATTAACCGTGCTTAATATTATCGTATTAAGGCTTACAAGTGTTACCAGCCAGGGTTCCCTTCAAAGTCTTCTAGTGTATGGTCAGCATTAAGCTTGTTCCCTCAAACAGCCCAGCTAATCCACCATCCAACAGACACGAGCTGAAGTTTGGTCCTGGTTACCAGCTTCTTATTTGAAAATGATCACCAGAATCATTTCCATCCAGAGTGGGCCAACCAAACCACTTCCAATTCCGAGACCTGTGCTTTGGGAATACCATGGATTGTGCTCAACAGGGCTATAGAAACCATTCCCAGTGTTGCACGTCTTATCGCATGTATGGACTGTATTAAATTCACAGCATGCATTGCCTTGTATTCCCCATATTTTAAAAAAATTTTAATAATTGAGATCAAGTGATCAGGTACTGGGGCTGGATCTGCTGTGATAATTGGGACTCCTAAGCATTCACGTTACATTATGTTCATTCCCGACCACCTCTGAAGGAGCGCTGACTGGCCAGATCAGACTGAACCCCAATAAGGTCAGTGAGGCCATACAGTACTGTGCAAAAGTCTTAGACACCTGATCTGATAGTTTAAAAGTCTTTATCTGATCAATAAGTGTGTGTCCACCAGTAAGAACAGCAGATCTGATTAGAACAGATGTAAATAATCAGACATACAATACAAAGTAACATGAATATGTTATTGTGAGAGAAGTAGATCAGATCTTGATCCAGTTTGAAGAACAAAGTTAGGTTCCAGATTTCTCCTGGACGCCCCAGACATTGTATGAATGTGTTCAGTTCCTTCAGCAGCAAGTCTTGATTTATCTTAATGAAGTACTGAGCAGTCAAAGCAGGTATTAGATGAGAACTGATGATAATACTGGGTTGTTTAGGAGAAGCTTGGAAAGGGTTAAATAAACACACTGACGTATGGAAAAGCACTACTTACTCTATTAATACTCATTAATATTTAAATAATAAAGTGTTTACTGAGTAAATGAACTAGTAATAATAAAAAACAGCTTTTTAAATATAATAAAGTCCTCTAGTAACTAAATCTTACCCAGTACAGTACGGCGGCTGCAGGTGTGCAGGTCCGACAAAGTTTTAAGGTGAAGAAATTCAGTAACCAGGTAGCCCCTCAGCGGAGGCGTGCTCTGTGGGATTGGCTCCCAGTAGCAGTTGTGTCATTACAGCTGGAACAATTGACTAACAAGGGTCCTTGAGTGTTACGCACTTATGTGTAAAATACCACCAGCGACCACTTGCATATTAATTAGCCTCTTGGAAAACGGCCCCCTGGACCCCTCAAGCCTTTAGCAGGGCCTTTTGAAAATGACATTTCCTGACAACCTAATTTGGGCTCATGGACGGCTAATCTGCTGCGACCGGTTCGCCAAAAACGTTGTAGTGCTCGAGCTCGCTGTGAGACACTCGTCCTCCCATGATAGCGTGATCTCTGAGCTGCTCTGCTGTTGGGGGGGACCTCAGCCGTGCTCAGTTGTAATACACACTTCTGCCAAAACAGAAACGACTGCGCTGATAGGGAGACGGCGGGCCAATGGCGTCCAAGCCGATCCGCAGCGAGAGGCCAGCGCTGGCTCGTAGGTTTAGTTAGGGCTGGGCGATAAGGAAACGAATCTTATCACCATAATTTTTTTCATATCAGTCGATATTGATATATATCATAATATATATATCAAATCACTATTGCCTGCTTACTTTAAGTGAGAAGTGAAGATATCAAAATTAAAAAAAAGATTTATTTTCTATCAAATGTACTATGGAACATTACACAACTGTATTTTAAATTAAACAAATAAATAAAACACACAGACACACACACATATATATATATATATATATATATATATATATATATATATATATATATATATATATATATGTGTATATATATATATATATATATATATATATATATATATATATATATATATATATATATATATATATATATATATATATATATGTGTATGTATGTATATATATGGAGCCGTATTAGTATGAACAGTATTCTCAGACACTGTGTTAATCAGGCTGTTGATGGTTCTGGTTCTGGTTCTGAGGAAAGAACTCTGTTTATGTTCACTCGTAGCGCTGAGTCGACTCTCTGTCTGCTCTAATGGAGAGTTGTTGGTTTAGTGATTCTGTTTTCTGTAGAAAAAAAAATCCTACTCGGGATTTTTGGTTATAAAGTCTACTTTGTCTTACTCGAACTCCTACAGTTTATATATTTATCTTTATCAATTACCAAATTACTTTGATTAACAAGCGTCGATGCGTCGCTAAGGTGGCCGCTCCTACTGAAATCATGGATTTATCCAGAGCGCGAGCTGCAGCTACAAACAATCACTCACGTTCATCTAACGTTGTGGGAGTGTTTCACACAGAAACACAACAGTGTGGTGCTCTGTCAGCTCTGCACAGTGGAGATGATCACAACAGTACAACTGCTACACACGAGACCTTGAAGATCAAACATCCGTAGAGCTTCATCAACACAGCAGCAGGACAGCACCTGTTTACCTGTTTATCTGATCTTATAGATTATTTCTAGATTATTAACACGTGTATCATGTTTCTTTCAGTAGTAGTTTAACGTTTTCTCTTATTTTCTCTTATTTTATTCTCTCTGCTCGACTGTGACGCTGCAGTAACCAGATTACTAGAACGTGGGTTAAGCTGCTGCTACACCTACACTCTGCACTGTGAGCTTCAACCAAACATGAAATGGCTGGAACTCTAGTTCAGCCACCTGATTGGTTTGGGGCGGCGCTATTCTCAGTGGTTGTTCGTGTTGTCTCTCAAAACATGGACGGAACTTAATTCTATCAACTACGTCTCATAGTTCTATCGAGGAAACGATATTATTTAGTATACCAGCACATCCGCTGAGCGTTTCAGTGTCCTCCGTCGAGGGACTGTGCACACTTGTGCGAGGGGTGCGAACCCTTGAGTGTGTGAGATTATGATATTATCATAGTCCGTCCTCGGTTCTCGCCGAGTGTCATTAACCTTCAGAAGGTGATTAGGCTGATTGGGTAAGGGCAGAGAGATTAGGAGAATGACGGTGGAGAAAGAAAGACAGACAATTAGGCCCCGACTTAGGCTTGAGCTGCTGAGGGTTGATCATTTAGATGATGTCGTATGTGATGGACGGTGAAGGCATCATATTGAATGACACTTATCAGATATGGGGGCTGTATCTGCTCTGATGATTGGGTAGCATTCACACTACGTCGTGTTCTACGTGTTCATATACAGTCCAACCAACTCTGAAGGTGGACCGACTGGCCGGATCATATTGGACCCCCATCATGGACTTACAGTACAGTAAAGTCTGAGGCACCTAAGCTGATCAAGAATTAGGCCCCAAGTTAGGTTGAAGCCTGTGAGCCAGTAAGGGTTGATTGTTCTGATGATGTCGTATGTGATGGACGGTGATGTCATCAACTAGGATGCAAAGCCTCATGTGTTCATAAACATTCCAACCAACTCTGAAGGTGGACCGACTGGCTGGAGCATATTGGACCCCCATCATGGACTTACAGTACTGTGCAAAGGTCTGAGGCTCCTAAGCTGATTGAGAATTATGCCCCAGGTTAAGGTTGATAAATTTGATGATGTTGTATGTGATGGACCGTGATGCCTGGATCTTCTGGAAAAGCTCTTTTTGGTTTGGTAATGTGGTCCTTCACGCCCCAACTAAGACCCTACACATCTTCTCTTCTGTCTTTGGTTTGAAAAAGGAGTGAAAATCACTCATTCCAACAGGGCTGGATCTGAATATGAGAGTATTCGTTCACTAGGTAGGTGTTTGGATATTTATGATTTTAAGATAAATGATGATCACATAAGACGAACTGCAAAATGCCGTCACATACCGCGTTGGGAAAGCTTGCAGGAGTCATGTTTATGGCCTGTAACTTTCATGTTTATGGCCTGTAACTTTCATGTTTATGGCCTGTAACTTTTTCGTTTGCTGAAAATGAGATGAGCCTCTCCAGTTAAAAACACAGCCCTCAGCTCAACTCTGGAAAACCCACCACTCCACCCGTAATTAGGTTGTTCAACTAAAAGGTCCTTATAAAAATGAACCTAAAAAAGATAAACATAAACATTTCTTCACTTTAAAAAACTGAGCTACTTGCACTGTGACCGTGACCTAGCCCCTCATACCTCAAGTTAGACCACCCTGCGCTAGGAAAGGCTAGCAGGGCTTGTAGATGCAGCAAAGCAACGATATGAGTGTAGAAGCAGCCCACGAGGAAATCCAATTTGATCACATGCAAATAACAGTATGGACACTATTTGGCTGACACTCTTATCCAGAGTGACCTACCTGTGTACAGGTAGGTCACTCTGTATAAGAGTGTCAGCCAAATAGGTGAAGGTAGTGTTACAGTTTACCTGTACACAGGTAGGTGAAGGTAGTGTTACAGTTTACCTGTACACAGGTAGGTAAAGGTGGTGTTACAGTTTACCTGTACACAGGTAGGTAAAGGTGGTGTTACAGTTTACCTGTACACAGGTAGGTGAAGGTAGTGTTACAGTTTACCTGTACACAGGTAGGTGAAGGTGGTGTTACAGTTTACCTGTACACAGGTAGGTGAAGGTAGTATTGCAGTTTACCTGTACACAGGTAGGTGAAGGTAGTGTTACAGTTTACCTGTACACAGGTAGGTGAAGGTGGTGTTATAGCTTATTGGTGTAATAGAACCCCAGTCTACAGCATGGAGGGCAGCAGAGTAACACACTACACTATACCAACTAATATATCATGCTGGGCTAGTTTATTGTTTATTGACTGTTTGTTTACTGTTTATTTGTGTTTATTTGCTTTAATGTAGTTCATTTGCCGACATCTCATTGAGATTATATAATTATATAAATGTGTTAGTTCTAAAGTCTTTATAATCCTAGTTTTTTCTAAACTTCCTTTTGTTTTTCTTTCTCTGTCAATCAAACGCCCGCCCCATGAGAAGCGCGTGTTGTTTATTTAGTTGTTTACAAGCCGATTCCAGGTTTACTGTAGTATCACGATGCTGACGCGAAGCTGTATTAAAGGTTGTGATGTGGTTTCAGTATGCAGCGCCGTGATTCTGCACTCGGCATCATTAATAAAGCCAAAACTCCGGGCCGGCGTCGTAGCCAGCCTCCTTCACAGCCTGTCATACGTCACGGGTGGCAAACTCGACGCACGGCAGTCATTCCCTTATGACCGCGGACAGGGTCCCGTGATGAATGATGGCGTGATGCGTTTGCAGATAGAGGCAGGAAGGAGACTCTTCCACACACAGAAGAAGCTTCTGGAGAGTCTGGCTCATCACACCTGTCAGCCCTTACTCACTCACTCTCTCACTCTCTCACTCTCTCTCGCTGCCTGACTGACTGCTTGAGTGCTTTATAATAGTGCTATAAAATACACAGAGTGGAGATGTGTGATCTGAACAACGTACCAACATTGTGGTTCTATTACAAACTTAACCTGCCCTGAAGGAAATTAGCTGTGCAGTAAAAATTGAAAAGTGTTCCATTAAATCTGGGATTAGACCGAACTGAGGCTGTGTGTGTGTAGTGTTACTGCTGCTACAGAGGTTAGTGTAGAGTCAGCTGTGTGTGTGTAGTGTTACTGCTACAGAGGTTAGTGTAGAGTCGGCTGTGTGTGTGTAGTGTTACTGCTGCTACAGAGGTTAGTGTAGAGTCGGCTGTGTGTGTGTAGTGTTACTGCTACAGGGGTTAGTGTAGAGTCGGCTGTGTGTGTGTAGTGTTACTGCTACAGGGGTTAGTGTAGAGTCGGCTGTGTGTGTGTAGTGTTACTGCTACAGAGGTTAGTGTAGAGTCGGCTGTGTGTGTGTAGTGTTACTGCTACAGAGGTTAGTGTAGAGTCGGCTGTGTGTGTGTAGTGTTACTGCTACAGGGGTTAGTGTAGAGTCGGCTGTGTGTGTGTAGTGTTACTGCTGCTACAGAGGTTAGTGTAGAGTCGGCTGTGTGTGTGTAGTGTTACTGCTGCTACAGAGGTTAGTGTAGAGTCGGCTGTGTGTGTGTAGTGTTACTGCTACAGAGGTTAGTGTAGAGTCGGCTGTGTGTGTGTAGTGTTACTGCTGCTACAGAGGTTAGTGTAGAGTCGGCTGTGTGTGTGTAGTGTTACTGCTGCTACAGAGGTTAGTGTAGAGTCGGCTGTGTGTGTGTAGTGTTACTGCTACAGAGGTTAGTGTAGAGTCGGCTGTGTGTGTGTAGTGTTACTGCTGCTACAGAGGTTAGTGTAGAGTCGGCTGTGTGTGTGTAGTGTTACTGCTACAGAGGTTAGTGTAGAGTCGGCTGTGTGTGTGTAGTGTTACTGCTACAGAGGTTAGTGTAGAGTCGGCTGTGTGTGTGTAGTGTTACTGCTGCTACAGAGGTTAGTGTAGAGTCGGCTGTGTGTGTGTAGTGTTACTGCTACAGAGGTTAGTGTAGAGTCGGCTGTGTGTGTGTAGTGTTACTGCTACAGGGGTTAGTGTAGAGTCGGCTGTGTGTGTGTAGTGTTACTGCTACAGGGGTTAGTGTAGAGTCGGCTGTGTGTGTGTAGTGTTACTGCTACAGAGGTTAGTGTAGAGTCGGCTGTGTGTGTGTAGTGTTACTGCTACAGAGGTTAGTGTAGAGTCGGCTGTGTGTGTGTAGTGTTACTGCTACAGGGGTTAGTGTAGAGTCGGCTGTGTGTGTGTAGTGTTACTGCTGCTACAGAGGTTAGTGTAGAGTCGGCTGTGTGTGTGTAGTGTTACTGCTGCTACAGGGGTTAGTGTAGAGTCGGCTGTGTGTGTGTAGTGTTACTGCTACAGGGGTTAGTGTAGAGTCGGCTGTGTGTGTGTAGTGTTACTGCTACAGAGGTTAGTGTAGAGTCGGCTGTGTGTGTGTAGTGTTACTGCTACAGAGGTTAGTGTAGAGTCGGCTGTGTGTGTGTAGTGTTACTGCTACAGGGGTTAGTGTAGAGTCGGCTGTGTGTGTGTAGTGTTACTGCTGCTACAGAGGTTAGTGTAGAGTCGGCTGTGTGTGTGTAGTGTTACTGCTGCTACAGAGGTTAGTGTAGAGTCGGCTGTGTGTGTGTAGTGTTACTGCTACAGAGGTTAGTGTAGAGTCGGCTGTGTGTGTGTAGTGTTACTGCTGCTACAGAGGTTAGTGTAGAGTCGGCTGTGTGTGTGTAGTGTTACTGCTGCTACAGAGGTTAGTGTAGAGTCGGCTGTGTGTGTGTAGTGTTACTGCTGCTACAGAGGTTAGTGTAGAGTCGGCTGTGTGTGTGTAGTGTTACTGCTACAGAGGTTAGTGTAGAGTCGGCTGTGTGTGTGTAGTGTTACTGCTGCTACAGAGGTTAGTGTAGAGTCGGCTGTGTGTGTGTAGTGTTACTGCTGCTACAGAGGTTAGTGTAGAGTCGGCTGTGTGTGTGTAGTGTTACTGCTGCTACAGAGGTTAGTGTAGAGTCGGCTGTGTGTGTGTAGTGTTACTGCTACAGAGGTTAGTGTAGAGTCGGCTGTGTGTGTGTAGTGTTACTGCTGCTACAGAGGTTAGTGTAGAGTCGGCTGTGTGTGTGTAGTGTTACTGCTACAGAGGTTAGTGTAGAGTCGGCTGTGTGTGTGTAGTGTTACTGCTACAGAGGTTAGTGTAGAGTCGGCTGTGTGTGTGTAGTGTTACTGCTACAGAGGTTAGTGTAGAGTCGGCTGTGTGTGTGTAGTGTTACTGCTGCTACAGAGGTTAGTGTAGAGTCGGCTGTGTGTGTGTAGTGTTACTGCTACAGAGGTTAGTGTAGAGTCGGCTGTGTGTGTGTAGTGTTACTGCTACAGAGGTTAGTGTAGAGTCGGCTGTGTGTGTAGTGTTACTGCTGCTACAGAGGTTAGTGTAGAGTCGGCTGTGTGTGTGTAGTGTTACTGCTACAGAGGTTAGTGTAGAGTCGGCTGTGTGTGTGTAGTGTTAGCTTTACTGCCACTGTGTGTTACCCAACATAGACAGTATTGTTAAGGCCAACTGATGCCTGCACACTGAAGAGTCCCCAACCTGTGGAGAGGCTCCAGCCGTGTGTGTGTGTGTGTGTGTGTGTGTGTGTGTGTGTGTGTGTGTGTGTGTGTGTGTGTGTGTGTGTGTGTGGTGGGTTTAAAGACAAATGGCTGCATTATTGATGAGGGCAGTGCCTGGAAGCTGGTCTGCTCCTCGGCCTCTCATTGAAACCTTAAGAGAGCGGGTTAAAAATAGATGAGTGTCATCAGACGCACGCAACCACACACAAACAAGACGCCGCACACTCGGAGCTGCGTTTTCCAGCGTTTGTTGTACACAGCGCACGTGAACCGGCCGAGTGTGTAAATTAGTGTGTAGATGCGGCTCGTCTGACGTGCAGTCGTGTTGCAAAGCTGCCGCGGCGTTACCAGTGCAGGTGTGGTGAAGGGAGTGTGGTTATGAAACGGAAATTAGAACAAACCGCTCCTGAGCGTGTGTGTGTGTTTTTGTGTACGTGTGTGTGTTTTTGTGTATGTGTGTGTGTAGCTATGTGTGTGCACGTGTCTGGCTCCCAGCAGTGCGTCTGTGAAAAGTGTGAATGAATGGATGGATGTAAACACCCACTTCTAGGCATCCCTGTCTGCGTGCTCGCACACCTACCCAGGACTATAATCCCGGTGTGGGAATCCTGCGCCGGATTAGAGGCGTCTCCGAACTCCGCAGCGCCGCCGCAAATCCCTGATTTACACGGCAGAGCCTCAAACAAACACACGCTCGGCCCGATTCGCTCGCACGTGGACCGGGAGTCGTGGTGTAAAACTTGTCCTTACAGTCGGCGAAGTGCCGCAGGAGACGCCGGGGCTGAGCGCGCTGGAACGTTGAACAGCTCGGCCGAGCTTGCGCGGCTGGTTACGGCGCCCCTGCAGCTGCAAGGCCTCTGCACAAGCGCTCAGCAGAAACGTGCAGGGATTCGTACGTGGGCTCCCCTACATGCACATTTGTTTCTTAATCAGTTTCCTTCCTGTTAGACCTCTTCCTCTTTTCGGCGGCTCTTAAGCCTGAATCAGAAACGGAGCAGCCTCTCAGAGGTGTCCCAGACTTGCGTTCGTGTTGTTAGCTGTTAAATTCACACGGCGAAGGTTTAACTCGCTTATATCACGTGGTTATGTTTGATAATAGAGAGAGAGTTAAAGTTCAGCACGTCTCTGTTGGGTTTCTTACTCTGACGTACTGTACGCTCACGAGAGGAACAGTTATCTCCAAAATAGTAGCTTTACAGACAAAACAAAGCCATTGTTGACTTTCAGTGTACGTGAATGTAAAGAGTTTTTGTTGTAGGTGAGTTTGGAGCGTTTCTATTGGTCCAGTCATCATGAAATCTTCACAGGATATAAAGAACAGCCGCCGTGTTCAAATATATGGATGGATGGATAGGTGGATGGGTAAATGGATGGATGGATAGATAGATGGGTGGATGGCTAGATGCATAGGTGGATGGATAAATAGGTGGATAGATAGATAAATTGATGGATAGGTGGATAAATGGATGGATAGGTGGGTGGATTGATAGGTGGATGGATGGATGGATGGATGATAGATGAGTGGATAGATGGATTATAGATATGTGGATGGGTGGATAGTTAAATGGATGGATAGATGGATGATAGATGAGTGGATAGATGGATTATAGATATGTGGATGGGTGGATGGTTAAATGGATGGATAGATGGATGATAGAAGAGTGGATAGATGGATGGATAAATGGGTGGGTGGCTGTTGGATGGATGGATAGGTGGATGGTTAAATGGATGGATAGATGGATGATAGATAATTGGGTGGATGGATAGATGGATAGGTGGATGGATAAATAGGTGGATAGATAGATAAATTGATGGATAGGTGGATAAATGGATGGATAGGTGGGTGGATTGATAGGTGGATGGATGGATGGATGGATGATAGATGAGTGGATAGATGGATTATAGATATGTGGATGGGTGGATGGTTAAATGGATGGATAGATGGATGATAGATGAGAGGATAGATGGATTATAGATATGTGGATGGGTGGATGGTTAAATGGATGGATAGATGGATGATAGAAGAGTGGATAGATGGATGGATAAATGGGTGGGTGGCTGTTGGATGGATGGATAGGTGGATGGTTAAATGGATGGATAGATGGATGATAGATAATTGGGTGGATGGATAGATGGATAGGTGGATGGATAAATAGGTGGATAGATAGATAAATTGATGGATAGGTGGATAAATGGATGGATAGGTGGGTGGATGGATGGATGGATGATAGATGAGTGGATAGATGGATTATAGATATGTGGATGGGTGGATGGTTAAATGGATGGATAGATGGATGATAGAAGAGTGGATAGATGGATGGATAAATGGGTGGGTGGCTAGTTGGATGGATGGATAGGTGGATGGCTAAATGGATGGATAGGTGGATGGATGAATAAATGGATGGATGGATAAATGGACGGATGGCTAAATGGATGGATAGGTGGATGGGTAAATGGATGGATGCATAGATGGATGATAGATGAGTGGATGGATAGGTGGATGGATAAATAGGTAGATGGCTGGATGGATGGATGGATGAATAAATGGATGGATGGATGATGGATGGATAAATGGATGGATAGGTGGATGGATGAATAAATGGATGGTTAGGTGGATGGATGGCTAGATAAATGGATGTATAGGTGGATGGGTAAACGGATGGATGGATGGATAAATGGATGATAGATGAGTGGATGGATGGATAATAGATGAGTGAATGGATAAATGGGTAGATGGCTAGTTGGATAGGTGGATGGATGGATGGATGGCAGAATGTGAATTTGATAGAATCTAAAAATAGAACTGGTCACTGGAATTGAGCTGGGTGGGTCCTCAAAGTGGACAGTGGTCTCCGTTCTCAGATACTTTCAGGAGAACGTCCTCGTTTCGTGTGTGGTATGGTTGGATATTGAAATAACTCATGATGAATGATGATGATCATC
>CM038706.1:3483939-3508939 GCA_021613375.1 Megaleporinus macrocephalus | reverse complement strand
TCTCTCTCTCCCCCCCCCTCTCTCTCTCTCTCTCGCTCTCTCTCTCTCTTCCCCCCTCTCTCGCTCTTTCTGTCTGCCTCTAACACTCTCTCCTCTCTCTCTCTCCCCCTCTCCCTCTCTTCCTCCCTCTCTCTGTCTCTCTCTCTCTTTCTCTTAAGTGTATTAGAAGAGAATGTTTTCAGAATCGCCGTGAATCTCTTCCAGAAAGCAGGTGTTGTTGTTTTGTTAACTTCGCAAGTTGTTTTTTTGTTTGTTTGTTTGTTTTTTTTGTTTTTTTTGTCATAAGATCGCAAGTGACGTTTCCTCCTGATGACTCTTCAATCATCATGTATGTATGTAAGCCGCACAGCGCTGCCCCGTCACTCCTGCCTCAGCGAGACCTCCCTGCAGGTCCTGTACTGTCATGTGGGGGTTTTGCCTCGACCTTCACAGTTCACTTTAACTGCCCAATGACCTTTTTGGCAGTGGACGTTGGACAGTGGACGTTGGACAGTGGACGTTGGACAGTGGACGTTGGACAGTGGACGTTGGACAGTGGACCTTGCACATCATCTCATAATGCAGTCCTTTTACTTCTTAACAGCAAACAGCTGCCGGACTTTCAGGATCGGACTCAGACTCTAACTGATAGGGCCAGTGCAAGGACAGCATTAACAATGTGAGGTTAGCAGGACGCCGCTCTGGCGGTTGACCAATCGGAGCATGCTTGGCTCATCAAGAGGCGGAGCTTACATACGCGGGAGCTCTAACAGAGCATTTCAGATAGAGACTGAATACAGATGTAATTTGAAGCATGTAATTCTTAAACAACCCAAAATGTTCTGAACACTGAAAAATGAACATAATGGTCTCATTTGAATAATTAGCTGCAGAGTTTGTGTTCACGCCGTTTCAGGTGAGAACATATTGAGTTGTGACAGTGCAGTGTTGCCTTAATAATGATTAATAATGAAATAATAATGATGACATTAGGATATCTGAGACGGCCCAGCTTTAGTCTGACATTTTCAAAGACTGAGGAGGAATCAGAGATAACGCTCAGGGTGGGTTTGAGCTCTGTATCACAGGAAGTTCTGGATCAGACTAATCCGGCCTGAATTGTCAGCGAGTCGCTGTGAAACACCGTAACAGTGAAGGAAAACTGCTGTGACATACATAAAGAGACTGACCTACAGTACATACACTTAGGGCTGCATAATCGATTATTCTAACGATTGTTTTTTGTTTGTTTTTATTAGTCGATTAGATGATTTTATGTGTATATATATATATATATATATATATATATATATATATATATATATATATATATATATATATATATATATATATATATATATATATATAAAAGAGATGGAAGGATCAATCGGCAATGTATCGGTATCGGCTGATTTTTAATCAAAATATGTGATCAGTGATTGGCTGATATTTCTCCAATTTAGCCAATCCCATGAGCCGATTGATGGTGTTAAACAAATGAGTCTAATTTCTGTATTTCCAGCTAGCGTTTCCTCCGGAGAGAGGAGCCCTCCGTGAAACCCGCTCCGGCCAGCTCCCTGCAGTTCCTACCTGAGCCACTAGGTGGAAATAAATACCCTTTCATTTTTGCCAGACTGACTGAAGCCGCAGCCTCGCGAGAACAGCATGTGCTGATAGAAAACATGTCGTTTGTCTGGCAGTGTTTACTTCATGTAACGCAGACTCATTCAGGACATTTTTAAAATGTGTAAAATCTGCGGTACGAACAGAACAGCAGCAGCAACAATTCAATATTCCACATTTAATGATTACAGATTTAGTTTAAAATAACAGAGTCTGAGTTTAATGACTGCAGTTTTAGCTGCATTTATTTAATTATTTAATTTAAGGGTCTAAATGTAATGATTGCAGTATTTGGGTGTATTTGTTTGATTTACTTTGTTTATTTACTGTTAATTTAGTTACAAATATTTTGCTGTTTCATATGAGCTTGTTAAAAATGGTTATAAACCAGTTTAGATCATGTTTATGACTTGCTTGTGCTAATAACTACATACAGCCCCGCCCTCGATTGGTATCGGATATATATATATATGGATATATATATATATATATATATATATATATATATATATATATATATACATACACACACACACACACACACACACACACACACACACACACACACACACACACACCTTAAATGGTTAAAGACTAAGAGTCTACGCTCTGACTCGACTTTTAGAGGCACAAATGACACGTAGCCTACACGCCTCACACACAAGAACTCGGACCGTCTGTGGACTGTATATATTTTGGCAGAGAGTCGTTTGAGAAGCAGCTACATGTGTTTTAAAGCTCCCGCGGTATCTAGAACAGTTTTAGGTTCTACACTGGACGAGTATTCTAGTGTCACTACTGAAAGAAAGCTCAATGTTAAATACAGATACGCACAGAGTCTGTCTGTACTCTGCGTTCATTCCATACATACACTTGTTTTTTAAAAAGCTTATGGATACGGATGGGATGGAGCACTACCGCTGGAGAGCGTGGGGGCAGTGCGAGAGGTGACCACTTCCACACGGACACAACGAAGAAGAAACAGGGACTTTCTGAAGAGCGGTTCTGCACGTTTATAGAATTTTCCCCAAATAGCTACTCCACGGCGCCGAGACAAACTTAAATAAAGAAATATGAGCTCATCCACCGCCGCCATGTTCGCAGAGAAGTCTGGGGGCAGTGATGGCTATATCACTTCAAACTCATGCAGACAGAGTATGAATCAGCCTTTACCTGTTAGGGTTAGGGTTAGTCTATAATCTATAAATATAATAATCTATAAATAATCTATAAGATAAGATAAACAGGTAAACAGGTGCTGTCCTGCTGCTGTGTTGATGAAGCTCTACGGGATGTTTGATCTTCAAGGTCTCGTGTGTAGCAGTTGTACTGTTTGTGATCATCTCCACTGTTCAGAGCTGACAGAGCACCACACTGTTGTGTTTCTGTGTGAAACACTCCCACAACGTTAGATACACAGGAATAAATCCATGCTTTCAGTAGGCGTGGCCATCTTTGCGCCGCATCAACACATGGTATGCTAAGTGTGTGAAAGTCTAAGCTGATAGTTTAAAAGTCTATATATTATCAGTAAGTGTATGTTCTCCAGTAAGAACAGCAGATCTGATTAGAACAGATGTAAATAATCAGACATACAATACAAAGTATCATGAATATGTTATTGTGAGAGAAGTAGATCAGATCCTGATCCAGTTTGAAGAACAAAGTTAGGTTCCAGATTTCTCCTGGACGCCCCAGACATTGTATGAATGTGTTCAGTTCTTGATTTATCTTAATGAAGTACTGAGCAGTCAAAGCAGGTATTAGATGAGAACTGATAATAATACTGGCTTGTTTAGGAGAAGCTTGGTGACGCCTGTTCAGCGGAGGCTCCCAGCGCGAGCAGAGCGGAGATGGTTTTGAGCTGTGTGTAGTAATAATAGCTGTTAGAGAAGTGGAGAGATGGAGGGAGCTGTTCTCTCAGCTGTTCAGAGAGGTGTTAGATGGAGAAGAGCCCCCGTGATGGACGTGTGGGAAGAGCAGGGGATCTTGGGTAACACTCGCTAAAAATACACGCAATAATCTGCAAACAGGAAGTTAAAAATACTCTGCTTGTCCTGCCAGGCTGCTTATTGTCTCTGTGTGTGTGTCTGTGTGTGTGTGAGTGTGTAATTGAATGTAAGTGTGTGCATGTGCTTAAGAGTGTGTGTGAGTGTAATTGAATATAAGTTTGTGTTTGTGCTTAAGAGTGTGTGTGTGTGTGTGTGAGTGTGTAATTGAATGTGTGTGTATGTGCTTAAGAGTGTGTGTGTGTGTGTGTCTGTGTGTTTGTGTGTGTGTAATTGAATGTATGTGTATGTGCTTAAGAGTGTGTGTGTGTGTGAAATTGAATGTGTGTATGCGCATGTGTTTAAGAGTGTGTGTGTGTGAGTGTGTAATTGAATATAAGTTTGTGTATGTACTTAAGAGTGTGTGTGTGTAATTGAATGTAAGTGTGTGTATGTGCTTAAGAGTGTGTGTCTGTGTGTGTGTGTGTAATTGAATGTATGTGTCTGTGTTTAAGAGTGTGTGTGTGTGTGTGTGTGTGTGTGAGTGTGTAATTGAATGTAAGTTTGTGTATGTGCTTAAGAGTGTGTGTGTGTGTGTCTGTGTGTGTGTAATTGAATGTATGTGTATGTGTTTAAGAGTGTGTGTATGTGTGTGTGAGTGTGTAATTGAATGTGTGTGTGTGAGTGTGTAATTGAATGTAAGTTTGTGTATGTGCTTAAGAGTGTGTGTGTGTCTGTGTGTGTGTGTAATTGAATATGTGTATGAGTGTGGGTGGGTGTGTAATTGAATGTAAGTGTGTGTATGTGTTTAAGAGTGTGTGTTTACACTCGGTACACTTTGCTGGTATTCTAACTGAAGTCTGATTGCAGATGAAATATGCTAATCTACTTTTAACATGGCACCAAATTATTAATTGGTTGTACTAGGAGGGGTTATGGTTGTATTGGGAGGGGGTTTGGTTGTACTAGGAGGGGTTATGGTTGTACTAGGAGGGTTATGGTTGTACTAGGAGGGTTATGGTTGTATTGGGAGGGGGTTTGGTTGTACTAGGAGGGGTTATGGTTGTACTAGGAGGGTTATGGTTGTATTGGGAGGGGGTTTGGTTGTACTAGGAGGGGTTATGGTTGTACTAGGAGGGTTATGGTTGTACTAGGAGGGTTATGGTTGTATTGGGAGGGGGTTTGGTTGTACTAGGAGGGGTTATGGTTGTACTAGGAGGGTTATGGTTGTACTAGGAGGGTTATGGTTGTATTGGGAGGGGGTTTGGTTGTACTAGGAGGGTTATGGTTGTATTGGGAGGGGGTTTGGTTGTACCTGGAGGGGGTTTTGGTTGTACTAGGAGGGGTTATGGTTGTACTAGGAGGGTTATGGTTGTATTGGGAGGGGGTTTGGTTGTACTAGGAGGGGTTATGGTTGTACTAGGAGGGTTATGGTTGTACTAGGAGGGTTATGGTTGTATTCGGAGGGGGTTTGGTTGTACTAGGAGGGGTTATGGTTGTACTAGGAGGGTTATGGTTGTACTAGGAGGGTTATGGTTGTATTGGGAGGGGGTTTGGTTGTACCTGGAGGGGGTTTTGGTTGTACTAAGAGGGGTTTTGGTTGTACTAGGAGGGTTATGGTTGTACTAGGAGGGTTATGGTTGTACTAGGAGGGTTATGGTTGTACTAGGAGGGGTTATGGTTGTACTAGGAGGGTTATGGTTGTACTGGGAGGGGTTTTGGTTGTATTGGGAGGGTGTTTAGTTGTACCTGGAGGGGGTTTTGTTTGTACTAAGAGGGGTTTTGGTTGTACTAAGAGGGGTTTTGGTTGTACTAGGAGGGGTTATGGTTGTACTAGGTGGGGTTATGGTTGTACTAGGAGGGTTATGGTTGTACTGGGAAGGGTTATGGTTGTACTAGGAGGTGTTTTGGTTTTACTGGGAGGGGTTATGGTTGTACTGAGGGGTTTTGGTTGTATTGGGAGGGGTTTTGGTTATACTAGGAGGGTTTTGGTTGTACTGGGAGGGGTTTTGGTTATACTAGGAGGGTTTTGGTTGTACTGGGAGGGGTTTTGGTTATACTAGGAGGGTTTTGGTTGTACTGGGAGGGGTTTTGGTTATACTAAGTGGGGTTATGGTTGTACTGGGGGGTTTTGGTTATACTAAGTGGGGTTATGGTTGTACTGGGGGGTTTTGGTTATACAAAGTGGGGTTATGGTTGTACTGGGGGGTTTTGGTTATACTAAGTGGGGTTATGGTTGTACTGGGGGGTTTTGGTTATACTAAGTGGGGTTATGGTTGTACTGGGGGTTTTTGGTGTACTATAAGGGGTTTTGGTTGTACTGAGATGGATTTTGGTTGTACTGACAGGTTTTGGTTATACTAGGAGGGGTTTTGTTTGTACTAGGAGGGGTTATGGTTGTACTAGGAGGGGTTTTGGTTTTATTGGGAGGGGTTTTGGTTGTATTGGGAGGGGTTTTGTTTGTACTGGGAGGGGTTTTGTTTGTACTAGGAGGGGTTATGTTTGTACTAGGAGGGGTTATGGTTGTACTGGGAGGGGTTTTGGTTGTGAGAGAGAGACAGACAGAGAGAGAGAGGGAGAGAGAGTAACAGACAGAGAGAGAGGGAGAGAGAGTAACAGACAGAGAGAGAGACAGAGAGAGAGACAGAGAGAGAGACAGAGAGAGAGAGACAGAGAGAGAGACAGAGAGAGAGACAGAGAGAGAGACAGAGAGAGAGACAGAGAGAGAGACAGAGAGAGAGACAGAGAGAGAGACAGAGAGAGAGAGACAGAGAGAGAGACAGAGAGAGAGACAGAGAATGTGAAAATGTCTGCTGCAGATTTCTCACACAGTCACCTCAAATGGGCGCATGCATGAGCGCACTCCCTGTGTGAAGTCACTGCTCAGTGTGAAGAACATCTGTGGATTGTCATGCTGTCGCTCCTCAGAACAACAGATTCAACATTTACTGGAGAAAACAAACGTGTGTACTTTAGAGGGTGATTATCAGACACGCTCAGAGCAGAAAAAGTGAACGACAGAAAACCTTCTGCCTGTTTCTCAAGAAGAATGAATAAAAACATCAGTCCACACAGTGTTTCCAAACCTGACACACACACACACACACACACACACACACACACACACACACACACACACTCTGTCAGGAGATATGTGCTGTGTAACTTTAATTAATAATAAATCAAACACACAGTGTACCTGCGACGGTGCAGCAGTGGTCATGCGGTACCTTAAATACATTTACTCTGAGTTCACTTTCTCAGAGCTGCATAACTTCTATACCCTTTTCATAAAACCACATAATGGGTTAAAACAGACTGTTAGAGGAGAAACTCTGGAGTCAGGGCGGAGCGTAGAGAGTCGATGCAACATTAAAAAAGTTTTCTGGTTAAAGGTCAATGACAAGTTATGTTTTTAGGATTACATTAGTATAAAATCATTAAAAAGCCATATATACATATATATATATGTGTGTGTGTGCGTGTGTGTGTGTGTGTATAATTTTTTAATACATTTTATTTATTTATATTAATTATAATAATCTTTATTAATTTAATTTGGGGAAATAGTAGGTATAACTGAAGATCAAGGACAAATGTTTCTGCTGGTGTTTAAGTAAAAACTTGTTTAATTTAAAATGAGAATTTAAAAAAGGTCAAGCGGCACAACCTGCAGTACATCAGTGGCACAACCAGAACAACTTTAATAACTGAAATAGGCTGAAATATATGCATTTATAGTACTTGATCATTTTTGATAACAACGAAAAGCTATAT
Organism: Megaleporinus macrocephalus; assembly: GCA_021613375.1. NCBI lineage: Eukaryota > Metazoa > Chordata > Actinopteri > Characiformes > Anostomidae > Megaleporinus > Megaleporinus macrocephalus. The sequence continues at coordinate 3,501,572 of CM038706.1, read as the reverse complement.
ATATATATATATGTATGTATGTATGTATGTATGTATGTGTATATGTATGTATGTATGTGTATATGTATGTATGTGTATATATATATATGTATGTATGTATGTATATATGTATGTATATATATATATATGTATGTATATATATATATATATATATATATATATATATATATATATATATATATAGCTTTTCGTTGTTATCAAACATTAAGTAAGTCAGTTGTGCAACCAGACCAGAAGAGCTTTAATAACTGAAATATATGCAGTTGTGATATAAACACAAATAAATATGATGTGACATAATAGTATAATGTGTATTTATATCATGCTTTAAAAATTTTAATTTTTAGTAAGATCTTGTTAAAAAGGATACATTTTTATACACAGATTTAAAAATGCACACTGCGTCCTTTTGATATAATTTTATAAATATTATAATTTTCCAAACATTGTTTATCATAAACCTTGCCAATGTTTAGACTTGTAGAGGATGTGTTCACTTGTAGTAAATAGTACTTCAGGTCTTACAGGGTGACTCTCAGAGCATTCACACCATATATTCTAAACCGACCAGCTCTGTTTAACTTTAATTATTATTTCATACCCCTGAAATAATATAGACTTAATATACACCAGTTGTATGAATGGTGGTCCATTGACCTGTACAGGCTCCGCCCACAGGTGTAGTCTTTTGTAGCTCTTATAACTTAGTTTTTTGCCTGAAAACTTAAATGTATGTGATATGTGCTGTGTCCGATACCGATACATAGCCGATCGATCCTTCCATCTCTAATTAATAGTAGTTTAATAAGCATGCTCACAGCGAGGATAGACGCTCCCTCATCTATTAATAAAACTTCTCCACCTCAGAAATCACTCCATCGTGAGTTTATCTCTGATGTATTGCTTCATCAGCATCGTGAGCGCAGGTGTGTGTGTGTGTGTGTGTGTGTGTGTGTGTGTGTGTGTGTGTGTTTAAGGTGCTGATGGAGAGACTGTCACTGCAGTGAAGGGTGGAGGATGAGTTTAATGATGGCTGTCAGAGGGCCGTGCAATGAATCGCGCATTAATTGTTGCTGCAGTTTTGGTCCACGCAATTAACTGATCACGAAAACCTGCAATTAGTGCATTGGCGCCCCAGGTGCAGCTCCGTCTCGTGGGAGGTCTGCGTGCTGAGGGGTTGCATGTGTGTGTTCGCCCGTGTGCATGCTTATAGGGTCTAGACAGGTCAGATTATTATTGACTCACTAGCGCCACCTGACTGTTCAGACTAATTTCTAATTGACTTCTGCTTGTACAACAAATACCTTTAATTTGTGATCGCTGATGAAGCACTAGGGGATGGTAAAAGCTGAAATTGGGCCTCCACCGGTGGGCTGTGATCTCAGACTGTCCTCCAAGTCAAGTTTATTTGTGTAGCACGTTTTACAACAATGTTGTCTTAAAGCAGCTTTACAGAGTTTTGTAAACAGACAGTTACAACATATACCCCTCAGTGAGCAAACCAGAGGCAACAGTGGCAAGAACACCTCCCTCAGACTGGAGGAAGATAACTTGGGAGGAGCCAGACTCACAAGTGGAGACCCATCCTCCTCTGATCAAACAGAGTTTACAGTTTAAACTAAACACCAAAGAAAAGAGTCTCTGTTTGAAATCGGGATAGCAAAGCTTTAGAAGCTGCACAGGTAGAGGCAGTCTATGGCTAAGGCAGTCTCTGACTGAGGCAGTCTCTGACCGAGGCAGTCTCTGACCGAGGCGGTCTCTGACCGAGGCAGTCTCTGGCTGAGGCAGTCTCTGACTGAGTCTTTATGTAAAGTGGGCGTGAGCTGAAACAGTCCCATCCTCTCTCAATGCTGGTGCATCTGGATGGTACAGTGATGTAACTGAGGGTGTAGCAGTAAATGGACAGGTGAGCTGGATGGTGATGGTGGGGAGGAGGCCCTGATGATCAGTCCTTCAACAGTGTTCAACAGACAGGAGGGCAGTCATTACCGCAGGAAGAGTAAAGAGAGAAAAACAGTGTATTTCTGATATAGTGGCCAAAAGGTATGAATAGAAACTCATCAGTGGTCTTTTCAGTGTCTTGTAAACTTTAGATAAAGAAAGTGAAAGAGGACCAGCAGAGTTCCTCCAGGTGTGTGTGTGAGTGAGTGAGTGAGTGAGTGGGAGGTCACAGTGTGGTGTCAGTTGACTGTTGGGGTGTGTGTGTGTGTGTGTGTCTGTGTGTGTGTGTAGATTAGTGGTGTTATATAATGGCAGCAGTGAGCTTGCACCCAGCAGACCGTAAGAGGATTACACTACATGTGCCTGAGACACAAGTTCTATAGTGGCCTGCTTACACACACACACACACACACACACACACATTGTCTTACAGTCTTACTGTACACACACACACACACACACACCACTAAGCCAGTCGCGCATATACACTCCATCCACTTCACACAGGTTGATGTTATATAACAGACGATCTCTCTGATCTTTCAGTCTCTTCCCCGCATACTAGGGACGAGCAGAATTACCATATTTATTATTTTCCTGATGAAATGCATCTCTGTTGTTTTCTAATAAGATTTTCTAATAAGGCAGTTTCAGATCTTAAAGCTACACTATGAAAGACGTGGGGATTTGGAGACCTCTCTGGTGGAAATGTGTAATTGCATGTAACTTTGTGTAACACTGTTCCCCTAGTGGATGATTGCAAACACATGGAAAGAGTGTTCAGAGAGAAATCACGTCTTCTGAGGATAAAAGAGAATTATCGAACAGCGTCTGAGACCTAAACAGCGACAGGGACATACGACGTGGTCATTGAAATCCATCCAGACGCCTCTGACTTGTAGTAAATAGTACTTCAGGTCTTACAGGGTGACTCTCAGTGCATTCACACCATATATTCTAAACCGACCAGCTCTGTTTAACTTTAATTATTATTTCATACCCCTGAAATAATATAGGCTTTATATACACCAGTTGTATGAATGGTGGTCCGTTCACCACAGATGCAGTCTTTTGTAGCTCTTATAACTTTAGTCTGAAAACCCACATTTAAGAGCGTTTAACTCATTTTAAATGTTATGTTGTTGTTTTTTGTGCCTCATATAATTCGGATACGTAGCCCCCCCCAACCTCCCACCCGGCTTCAAATCACTACAACAACGTAGTACAGTTAAATAGTGTAGCAGTGTTTGACCACTGTTATGTAATCACTCTAAAAACATGAATCATTTAGTCGTCTATTCATTTTTTAAGCTTGTTATCCTTATACATCATGGGAGGGGTTGCTGGAGACTATCCCAGCATTCATTGGGTGGAAGTCAGAAAACACCCTGGCCAGCCCATCACAGGTCAGACATGTAGACAGTTTAGCATCTCCAGTTTAAATGACTGGCTGTCTTTGGATTATGGAAAGGGAGGAAACCCACCCAGACACAGGAGGGACCCTGTACACCCCAACTGGGAATGGAACCCACTGTGCCACCCATGAATCATTTTAATTCATGTTAAAGAACTGATGTGCACTATTTTGTTCAATGTGTTGCTATATTATTATTACCATTGTTGTTGTTGTTATTATTATTATTATTATTAATAACAGCCAGTGTTGTGGACAAAGCGTGGCTAGTAGAAGTATTTATCTGATGCCACCGTGTACACCAATTCCAACACAACAGATCCCCCGTCTTTGTGGAGGTATTCATACTCACCTCTGACTCTATCTGCCCAAACATATTTGCACCAGATTCATTTCGAGGAGGCAGATTTCTCCTGGAGATAAAGCTAAAGGATTTGTTCCAGCTCCTGCATCTGGCAGAGCACGTCTTCCTTGATGTTAGTGAAGTTCCACCTCCTAAACACAGTGGAACAGTGGAAACAAACGCAAAACCGTCAGGCTTCACATCAGACTTCACTTTCTATTGTAAGATATTCATGTTTGCATATTCGCCCCGGGCTGCTTAAATAATAATATGTTAATGTTTTTAGTAAACAGGTCTATAAGTGAAGGAGCTGGATAGTCCTGTATTTGGAAGTATGCTTTGGTGGGAATTGGTTTCACTGTGTAGGTCTGAAATGAAAAATAATCAAATTAATGCTATTAAAAATACTAACTAATGGTATTAATTCAATTAAAAATGCAAATAAATGCAGTTAAAAATACAAATTAATGCTAGTAGTGGTGTTAAGAACTACACATTAATGCTATCAATGATATTATAAAGCTTGTAGAAATGCTGTATTGGTGTATATGTGAGATAAAATAAATAAATTTAATTAATTTCCAGACAAAACAGCCATTACAGTCCAAGTTGCGCATATTCAGAAGATATTTCTGAGATAATTAGATATCAGATAAACGGCTTGTGTAAGTAAAAATATGTGGAAATATGTTCAAAAATTCTTAGAAAATGCAAAAAATCAATAAATCACAATATCGCGATATTTTATGTGCCAATATTTGTATCGATACACAGATTAGGGCTGTAAGTTGGCCAAAACCTATAAATTTGATACGTAGCATGATACGGCGCTTACTATACAAATATATTGCAGTTTTTAAATAGCTGCCATTCCTGTTTACCTTGGACAACACTGCTGTCTAGTGGTCGGGGGTTTAAACGCAACATAAACTATTGATTTAAAATTGAAATGTTTTTATAATATAATATATCACCAAAAATAACATAATAAATATAAAATTATATAATAAAATATATCACGATAATCAGTATATTTGATATTTACACCTCCAGCACCTAGTATTAATATTTTAGTATAAACATTTGAAGTGAATTAAAGAGTCCAGATTCGACATCACTAAATACGTTTGGGATTATTTGGATTTAAGACTGAACTTCATGAAAAATAGTCCTGCAGGTTTTTCCTGTATAACTGAAAAAAAGTCGTTTGTCAATAGTGGAAGCTGTAATTAATAGAAAGCGTATATAGTAGGGGTGTGCCAAACCGTATCATATACAATACTATCGTCAACATTTTTGAATATGGTGAACGATATTATGCCCTGAAATATCAGACCATATCACTCATCACTAATTATCCCATCAGGTACTACTTTTACTGTTTTTAGAAAAAGAAACATTCACACTTTTCTTATTTCCCAGTATATACCTACTAGAGAGAGTTTATCAGTTCAGTATCATTCACTTTACTTCAGTTCTGGATATGTGGAGATATTTGGAGTGCATTATTTAGTATCGTGACATTCTGGATCATTGACTTCTGTTACAATCTGATGAATTCTTGTATTTTTTAATTTCTCAGTTAGGGGTGGGCCATATCATATCATATGCAATAATAAAATTTAATTTTCATCTTGTTGCAGTAGTGCATTCTTGAAAGATTATTTTTAATTCAATGTTTTGTCATATCGCCAAGAGTATCGTTATCACAATAATACCATAAAATATCGTGATATTATTGTAGGGCCATATCGCCCACCCCTACTATATATATAATTTAGTTTTACATGTAGTGTACGGTTGTTGCCCGAAACTTTGTTGCCCGTCTAGTCTGTGCAGATTAAACCGAATGACCTGAGTTTGCACTTCCAATAATCCTTTCATCTTCATCAATCCGCTACAGCTTCTACTGCTCATGTTCAGTGTGTGGCTCCAAATTCTCTCTCTCTCTCTCTCTCTCTCTCTTTCTCTCTCTCTGTATCTCTCTCTCTTTCTCTCTCTCTGTATCTCTCTGTATCTCTCTCTCTCTCTCTCTCTCTCTCTCTCTCTCTCTCTCTGTATCTCTCTCTCTCTCACTCTCTCTGTATCTCTCTCTCTCTCTCTCTCTCTCTCTCTCTCTCTCTGTATCTCTCTCTCTCTCTCTCTCTGTATCTCTCTCTCTCTCTGTATCTCTCTCTCTCTCTCTCTCTCTCTCTCTCTCTCTGTATCTCTCTGTATCTCTCTCTCTCTCTCTCTCTCTCTGTATCTCTCTCTATCGCTCTCTCTCTGTCTCCGTCTCTCTTTGTATTTCTCGCTCTCTATTTCTCTTTCTCTGTCTCTCTCTCCCTCTCTTCTCTCTCTGACCCTTTCTCCCTCTCCCTCTCTTTTTTCTCTCTCTCTCTTTCTCTCTCTCTCTCTCTCCCTCCCTCTCTCTTTCTCTATATATATATATCTCTGTCTCTCTCACTCTGTATCTCTGTCTCTCTCTGTATCTCTGTCTTTGTCTCCCTCTCTTTCTCTCTCTGTTTCTCCATGTGTATCTCTCTCTCACTGTCTTTCTCTCTCTCTCTCTCTCTCTCTCTCTCTCTCTCTCAGTTCAGACGAGGTTAACTCACTCATCAAGTAAAATCTGATCTCAGCGTTTTGGAGATGATTCTGTTATTCTCATGAACATCCTCCCTCCTTCTCTCTCTCTCTCTCCATCTCTATCTCCCCCCCCCTCTCTGTCTCTCTCTCTCTCTCAGCCCTCGTCCCTGGGTCATCTGCTCATTTTCTTCTCGCTCTTTTGCCGTAGCAGTGCTGTGTTGTAGGTTTTGTTCTTGTTCTTTATTGACTCATCGACTCAGCGAGAGAGCGCGGCTCAGTCTGTACCGAACTGTCTCGGCCTTTGTTAGAACAGAGTGTGATTGAGGGTTTCATGCTGTCTGAGCTGTAATTGTTGTGGTTTATTTAAGAATCTGAGCTGTGGAAAAGCTTCACAGACGTTTATTTAGATATACAGCCACCTGCTGGCCTGCTGTGGAATACACTCTCGTCCCTGACTCAGCGTCGGTGCTGTGAAGGGTTAAACGGCATGGCGTCCGGTTCGGTCTATAGGCTGACTGGACAGACTGCACGTGTTGGGGTTCGTCCGGTGTTCAGTTTGTAGGACGGTGTAAGTACAGTTAGTGCTGTCCAGTTATTCAGAGACTCTGTCCTCTTCATCATCTGTCTTAAACTAAATATAATGATGATGATGATGATGATGATATCCAGGATGTGACCCTTGACTGTGTTGACATAGTTATCTACAGCCCTGGTTCCCAAAAAGAATACAGTGATGTACTGTCCAATGAAAAACTGCAACTTCACAGGAGAGACCAAAAACATACTTTACTTTCAATGTAAGTCAATGGAACCAGAATATTTCCCAAGCTTTTTTGGAGCATTTCTATTGGTCCATTCATCATGAAATATTCACACAATGTAAACAACCATTGGCGTGTTCAAATGATGTTGAAAACTCAAAATCAACAAAAATTTAGATGCATGTTTTTCATTGGACACTAACGATATAGTACAAAGAAAACATGTTAAAACAGTTTTTATTAATAAATAATATTTAAATATATTAATATATTTGATTTTGTTGCCAGAAACATGTTTCAGTAAAGTTGGGACGGGTCATGTTTACCACTGCGCTGTATCACCTCTTCATTTAACAGTGTTTGGAAACTGAGGAGACCAGTTGTTGTAGTCGTTGCTCCACAGTTCGGACCTCCTTTGTCAAAAATGTCCCCTTATAATGCTCCTAATGTTTTCAGTGGGTGACCGGTCTGGACGACAGACAGGTCAGTTCAGCATCCAGACTCTTTTACTACATGTGGTTCACGTTGTTGCTGTAACAAACAAGCCCTTCTCTGAAAAAGACGTAGTCTGGATGGCAGCATCTGTTGCTCTGTTCAGCATTAATGGAGCTTCGCAGATGTTTGAGCCGTCCATGCCATCTGGACTAGCGACCCACCCCCGTATATCATCCTGGAGGTGGGCTTTTGAACTGTGTGCTAAAGATAAGCTGGGTGGCTCCTCCCCTCTTTAGCCCAGAGGATGCTTGATTTCCTAAAAGAGTCTGGATTTTAATTACACAGGACATGTTTCTACGTCCATCAGTCCATCTTGACTGAGTTCGGACCCGGAGAAGTGGGCAGTAGGGTTTCTGGATCTGTTTCTATCTGTTTCTTTTTAATTAGATGATAGATACTTTATTGATCTCAGTAAATACACACACACACACACACACACACTAGGGGGCAGTAGTGAGCACACTTGCCTGGAGCGTTGGGCAGCCCTACCACAGCGCCTGGGGAGCAATCAGGGGTTAGGTGCCTTGCTCAAAGGTACTTCAGTCGTTTCCTGTTGGTTCATGGGATTAAACCAGCAACCTTCTGGTCACTAGGCTGGCTTCCTAACCTCCAGCCCACGACTGCCCCACGACTGCCCCACGACTGCCCCACGACTGCCCCACAACTATAGAGTTTTCACTTGCGTGTGAGGAGCCGGGAGGAACTGTGTTGATGGTGTTGGGAAGTTATTTATCTTCAGAATTGGGTCTGTTTTTAATGCAGGGGGTCCAACGACCATCCCCATCCAGTCCTGCTGGTTTGGTTCTTGTCCCTTGACAGTGGACACAGTGTTTAAACACTCCAGCAGCAGCACTGCTGTGTCTGATCCACTCACACCAGCACAACACACACTAACTAACACACCACCACCACGTCAGTGTCACTGCAGTGCTGAGAATGACCCACCTCCCTAATAGTACCTGCTCTGTGGTGGTCCTGACTATTGAAATAATAAAGTATACAGAGAATCAGATGAACTACAGTCTGTAAGTGGAGCTCCTGTATGAGATCAGTGGAGCTTTACAGGAGAAAGAAAGATGTTCTAGACTTAAACTTGGTTCCGACCACAACCATGTATTCTTACGTATATGTATATATACTTTGATCTTCAAAGAAGTTCATTGTAGCTTAATGTTCTCTCTTTCTGCTTCTATTTCATGTCGTTCTGGCCTCCTTATCTTCTGCCCCGGTGCTGTTTGGAAACAGGTAAGTGTTTTGCTTCTTCTAAAGCTTTTCTCCGAGGTCCTCGTCCGGTCACTGCTATTAGAAGAGTGCCCCTAGTGGCGTGTAGTGGTATTACTTTAACAGTGAGTGTGAGTTTAATCTTCTGGTGCTGTGTAACACTGAAGTCTGCTGTTGTGTTGAGTGTTGGTCCACAACAAGGTGCTACGTGTCCATCCATGAAGGGCTAATAGATTGAGGTGTACATAGAGGAACCGATGCAGCGGTTCTTGAGTCAGGAACTCTCTTCAGGAACCCCAGATGGTCCAGGATGTTGCTGTGTTCTTCTGTGAGGGCCGCTGTGAGAACCCCCAGGTCTGATAGATCAGAGAAACACAGTAAGGTTGTATGACTGTGTTCACTGTACAGGGTGAGACGTTGAAGAGTCTCTGTATTACACAGTTTGCAGTCTCAGTTAAGCTGCTGATGAAATTTATTAGTCTGAACTAACAGAAAAATATTTTGTGGTCTTAGTTTTGGTTCTTTATATACATTTTACATGCTTATGCACAGTTCAGTACTAAACTAGGATGTAATATGAAATATTTAAATGTTATGTTTTGAGAGGATGTGTCGATTTTAAAAACACATCAACTTGTAATTAAAAAACAAAGATTTGTGGAAGTCAGTATTTAATTTTGTGTTGTATTTAAACCTCTGATCACTAGCGTTCACCACCATTACATCTATACTATAACCAGTTCTTAGAAGTGTGTGGCTTGAAACTGTGATGCGTTGCGTTGCTATAGTATCACAATATATCGTAACTCCTGTATCATGATCCATTCGGTGTCAGCAGGTTCTCGGATATACACTTTGATGATTAGATACAGATACATTAGATACAGAAGTGATGTGTTTGACTGTAATTCATTAACAGCTCTGTCTGATCATCACTTCTCGGATGTTGTCTTTCTTTTCTTTGCTCTTTGCTTCCCTCTTGTTCTCCTCATTCACTCCCCATGCTCTCTATTTTCTCTCCTCTTGCTCTCCTCTTGTTCTTCTCTTTTGCCCCTCAGTCTCTCCTATTGCTCCTCTCTTGCTTTCCTCTTGCTCTCCTCATGTTCTCTTCATTCTCTCCTCTTGTTCTCCTAATTCTTTCCTTTCTCTTGTCTTGTTCTTATTTTTTGCTCCTTAGTCTCTCAGATGGCTCCTCTCTTGCTCTCCTATTGTTCTCCTCATTCTTTCCTCTTGTTCTCCTCATTTTATCCTCTTTCTCTTTTGTTTTTCCTCTTTTGCTCCTCAGTATCTTCTCTTGCTCCCTTCTTTCCTCTTGCTCCCCTCTTGTTCTCCTCAGTCTCTTCTCTTGCTCTCTATTTTCTCTCCCTTTGTTCTCCTCATTCTCTCCTCTTTCTCTTCTCTTGCCCTCCCTTGCCCCTCAGTCTTTCCTATTGCTTTCCTCTTGCTTTCCTCATGTTCTCCTCTTTCTCTCCTCTTGCCCTCTTCTTGCTCTCCTCATTGTCTCCTCTTGTTCGCGTCTTGCTCTCCTCATGTTCTCCACATTATCTCCTCTTGTTCTTATCTTTCTGTGTAAAGGGGGTTCATTCTGAGTGAGTTTGGAGCGTTTCTATTGGTCCATTCGTCATGAAGCTTTCACAGGATGTAAAGAGCAGCTTATTCAAATAATTTATAATGTTTTTCTTTGGACAGTGAGGATTTGTTGGTGATCATGTCAAAGAAAAAGCTCATGTTTAACTGAAAATGGCCAAATACGAGTTTTATAGGTGTGAAACTGTGGAATGTCGGCGTCGCAGTAGCTTAGTTTTCATTCTTCTTCATTTAACTGGTCAGAAATCGTCACTGCAGCGTGAATAATAACAAACATGATCAAAACTTACTCAACAGTCGGAACTCAGATCAGTAAAAACACCTGGACTGAGTGTTTGAGCGCGGCTCTAACAGAACTATCGCCTGAACGAGTGAGCGCAGAGTCTCTCCTGCCCTCCTCTCCCCTCCACGCTGCTCCTCTCTCTTCTTAGAAGCAAATATTTTCCTCGTTTTCTTTCTTCTCTCACCCTGCCTTCACTCCCCCCCGTTTACCCCTCACGTACACTCCCTCACACATGTCTCTCTCTCTCTCTCTCTCTCTCTCTCTCTCTCTCTCTCCTGCACTGCGCCCCATGCAGCCACAGGAATGTGTGTGGAGGAAGAACTGGCAGAGGAACTGCCCTGAACTCGTTCCATCCAGCTCACGCTCTCTCTCTCTCTCTCTCTCTCTCTCTCTTTCTCTGTCTCTCACTCTTTACCTCGTTTTCTCTCTTTCCCGGTCTAACAAAGGCATGATTTGAATGACAGGGGGAGAGGGGAAATCAGCAGCCCCCCAGGGAGCGGTGGCAGAGGGGGGGAAGCTACAAGACGAGAGATTTTGCACGCTTTGTGTGTGTGTGTGTGTGTGTGTTTGTTTTTGTACATTTTTAAGACAAATGCGTCCCGACTTTGTAGGAAAGGCAGAGAAAAGCCGAGTCAAACTCCATAACCTACTGAACGGGCCTGACTGTGTGAAGTGCTGTTTAACTAAAGCTCCATGTTTCATCACTGACTCAGTCAAACTAGGTTTTTATCTGTTCTGAGCTCCAGGTCTGCTCCGGAGCTTGTTTATTAAAGAATAGTATATATACAAGATTATTATTACTACAGGTGTTTACATGTGCATGCAATGCGTGTTATACACTCTCTGATAAAAGCACATTGAAGACACATCATTTAAAAGTCTTTATCTGATCAATAAGTGTGAGTTCACCAGTAACATCAACAGATCTGATTAGAACAGATGTAAATAATCAGACATACAATACAAAGTATCATGAATATGTTATTGTGAGAGAAGTAGATCAGATCTTGATCCAGTTTGAAGAACAAAGTTAGGTTCCAGATTTCTCCTGGACGCCCCAGACATTGTATGAATGTGTTCAGTTCCTTCAGCAGCAAGTCTTGATTTATCTTAATGAAGTACTGAGCAGTCAAAGCAGGTATTAGATGAGAACTGATAATAATACTGGGTTGTTTAGGAGAAGCTTGGAAAGAGTTAAATACACACACTGACGTATGGAAAAGCTCTACTTACTACTTATATATATGCATATGCCACATATGGAAAGTATTATTGTTCAAAATTGGTACTGACATATAAAAAGGTTTGTATAAATACAAACCTTTGTGTTTATGGTAATTCCAGTACGCTCTCCTGTGCTGTTTTGTTTATGGCTGGGATGTGCATATACATATGTGTGTGTGTGTGTGTGTGTGTGTGTGTGTGTGTGTGTGTGTGTGTGTGTGTGTGTGTGTGTGTGTGTGTGTGTGTGTTTCCCTGTCATGATAAGTAGCCCCCCACACACTGCCTCCCCCACCCCCCCAGCACCCGTACTAATCAGTAATGGACATTTGCTCATTGCTTTTGACACACAGCTTCTGGCCTCACACGCTTCTCCCCCTGCTGCACGAAACAGGCCGCTCTATGGCTGGACGGTCTGTCTGTCAAGCAGCTGGACCATCTGATTGGCAGCTGGCAGTCGTTGCCGCGACGATGCCCCGTGTCTGGTGACGTGGTGGCTGTGGCGCCCTCGGGCTGTTTGTCAAATGCCAAGCGGAGCAGAGAGAGAGTCTCTCTGTTCTTTGTTTTGGCACAAAAAGCAGCTATGGTGTGTGTGTGTGTGTGTGTGTGTGTGTGTGTGTGTGTGTGTGTGTGTGTGTGTGTGTGTGTGTACCCACTCCATCATTTTTATTGCCCGTCGCCGACACGCTGGCGTAACGCTGTTGTCGTCATAGGAACAGAGGGGAGACGCTCGCCTGTGGAAGTCACACTAGCGTCATACGAAGCGCGCGTGTGTCACAGCCTCAATCTGCAGCTAATACAGTAGCACAGCCGACGTAGCTGCTCTGAGGACGCTGACGTACGAGGTTTCCTACAGAACCATTCAAATACGATGACGGGTGGACGTCCGGCCATCCACGCAACAGAGGCTGCGTCTTCAGATGAGTTACCTGAGACCCTAAAGGGCTGTAGATCATTTATTTATTTATTTATTTATTTATTTATTTATTTATGTACTCACATTTTAGGCCTGTGACGCACAGAGCAGTCATTTAGAGCTAACCGCGACCGTCTGTGATCATTATCTTCCGCTTTATCCCACTAGTCAGGGTTATGGGGGGCTGGAGCCAACCCCAGCATCATCGAGCGAAGGAAGGGTACACCATGGACAGGTCGCCAGTCCATCACATGACCAACACTCACACACACACTCACACCAGTTTAGAGTGAGGATCCTAACATACATGTGTTTGGACGGTGGGAGGAAACCGGAGTACCCGGAGGAACCCACTCAAACACAGAGAGAACATACACACTCCACACAGAACCACCCAGACCAGGAATCCAACCCAGATCATCTTACTGTGAGGAGACAGTGCTGACCACTACACCACCATACTAACCACTACACCACCATACTAACCACTACACCACCATACTGACCACTACACCACCGTACTAACCACTACACCACCATACTAACCACTACACCACCGTACTAACAACTACACCACCGTACTAACCACTACACCACCATACTGACCACTACACCACCATACTAACCACTACACCACCATACTAACCACTACACCACCGTACTAACCACTACACCACCATACTGACCACTACACCACCATACTAACCACTACACCACCATACTAACCACTACACCACCATACTAACCACTACACCACCATACTGACCACTACACCACCATACTGACCACTACACCACCATACTAACCACTACACCACCATACTGACCACTACACCACCATACTGACCACTACACCACCATACTGACCACTACACCACCATACTGACCACTACACCATCATACTGACCACTACACCACCGTACTAACCACTACACCACCATACTAACTACTACACCACCATACTGACCACTACACCACCGTACTAACCACTACACCACCGTACTAACCACTACACCACCATACTAACCACTACACCACCATACTAACCACTACACCACCGTACTAACCACTACACCACCATACTAACCACTACACCACCATACTAACCACTACACCACCGTACTAACCACTACACCACCGTACTAACCACTACACCACCATACTAACCACTACACCACCATACTAACCACTACACCACCGTACTGACCACTACACCACCGTACTAACCACTACACCACCATACTGACCACTACACCACCATACTGACCACTACACCACCATACTGACCACTACACCACCATACTGACCACTACACCACCATACTAACACTACACCACCATACTAACCACTACACCACCGTACTGACCACTACACCACCGTACTAACCACTACACCACCATACTAACCACTACACCACCGTACTGACCACTACACCACCGTACTAACCACTACACCACCGTACTGACCACTACACCACCATACTGACCACTACACCACCATACTGACCACTACACCACCATACTGACCACTACACCACCATACTAACACTACACCACCATACTAACCACTACACCACCGTACCGCCAACTGAAAGTTATAAAACTAAAGAAGTCAGTGAAATGAGTGAGAACCTCATACTCATCAAAGCTCCTTCAAAGCTTTTGTGTTTCCGTGTTTGTTTATAACAGTATTGTTTTGTTTGGTTTTGGGAACAGGATGGTGTTGTTATTAGTTTAAAGGAGCGGTATGTAACCACTAGTGGTGAGGTTGTGTATTGCAGACTACTGAAACCATCCCACCAATCCAGTCCCCATGGTGGCTGTTAGGTCATCTGGTCTCCCAGTTTTGTTACTTCTTTATGCTTCTTTGTCGGTAAGATTCATCATTCTTTGCTATTTTGTGCTAAATTAGAAGTAAAATCTAGATCTCAAACAAACTTACATCCTGCTCGTCCTACCTGATGAGTGGTCTTTACATGCAGTGCTTATACAGTAGAATGAATGAAGTAAAGACTACGACATGTACAGATGTACACTCTCCATATATGCAGTCAGCCAATCAGAGGTGGATAAAGAGATGCAGGCTATACAGGAAACAGAACTGTTTGCACTGACTAATAACAGTGTCTGTGTTTTTTCAGTTCATTAAGAAAAGTTAAGAAAAATTGTTTAAAATAATGTAATGTTATGAATATTATTGCTTCTAGGTTAGTTAGGTTTGATTAGAGTCAGTTAGTATCGGTATCATCTAGAACTTAGAACTTAGAACTATTGGCCACAAGTGTTTGCACACAGTAGAATTTGACCTCTGCATTTAAACCATCTGTCCAGTAAAACACCCCCCTATATACACACACACTAGTGAACACACACACTAGGGGGCAGTGAAACACCTGAACACTAGTGAACACAAACATTAGGGACAGTAAAACACCCAAATATACACACACACAAGTGAACACACACACTAGGGGGCAGTGAAACATCTGAACACTAGAGAACACAAACATTAGGGACAGTAAAACACCCAAATATACACACACACTAGTGAACACACACACTAGGGGGCAGTGAAACACCTGAACACTAGAGAACACAAACATTAGGGACAGTAAAACACCCCCCTATATACACACACACTAGTGAACACACACACTAGGGGGCAGTGAAACACCTGAACACTAGTGAATACAAACATTAGGGACAGTAAAACACCCAAATATACACACACACTAGTGAACACACACACTAGGGGGCAGTGAAACACCTGAACACTAGAGAACACAAACATTAGGGACAGTAAAACACCCCCCTATATACACACACTAGTGAACACCCATACTAGGGGGCGGTGAAACACCTGAACACTAGAGAACACAAACATTAGGGACAGTAAAACACCCCCCTATATACACACACTAGTGAACACCCATACTAGGGGGCGGTGAAACACCTGAACACTAGTGAACACAAACATTAGGGACAGTAAAACACCCAAATATACACACACTAGTGAACACACACAGAGTAGAGGGGAAGTGAAACACCCACACACTTATAAACACACATGCTAGTGAACACAAACTCTAGGGGCAGAGGAACACACTCATTAGGGGGCAGTAAAACACCCACACACTAGTGAACACACTAGTGAACACACTAGGTCCAGGGAAACATCCACATATACACACACTAGTAAACATACACAGAGTAGGGGGCAGTAAAACACACACACACACTAGGGGGTAGCGGAACACCCACATATACACACACTAGTAAACATACACAGAGTAGGGGGCAGTAAAACACACACACTAGTGAGCACAAACACTAGGGGGCAGTGAAACACCCACACACTAGTGAACACAAATATTAGGGACAGTAAAACACCCACATATACACACACTAGTAAACATACACAGAGTAGGGGGCAGTAAAACGCACACACTAGTGAGCACAAACACTAGGGGGCAGTGAAACACCCACACACTAGTGAACACGCACACTAGGGGCAATGAACCACCCACATACACACATACTAGGGGGCAGCAAAACTCACTAGGGGCAGGGGAACACACTCATTAGGGGACAGTGAAACACACACATACACTAGTAAACATACACACTAGGGGGCACTCTCTAGTGAACAGAATCACTAGGGCACAGTAAAAAACCCACATTCTAGTGAACACACACACACACTAGGAGGCAGTGAGCACACTTGTGTGTAGTGGTGGGCCGCCCTATTCACAGCCCACAGGTTTGGTGTCTTGCTGAAGGGCACTTCAGTCGCGTCCTGTCGGTTCAACCTTCGCTAACCGTCTGCCCACAACTCCTCACCTGTGCTGGTGCATCTTTACCCGACACACGACACACACACACACTAACACTAACACTAACGCTGTGTGTCAGCTCGGAGCTCTCGGCGGCTGAGGGTCTTCTAGTACTCTCGTCCTGAGCTGCAGCAGAGCCGGGCCGGGTGGCGTTTCAGGTGCTGGTGTTAAGAGTATGAGCTGGTACTCAGCGTCTGTGTCAGGACTGGCTGCTGGAGTTACTCAGTGAAGGTTTGGATTGGCTCTCCTGCTGGAGTGTTTAATAAAGAAGGACAGCAGAGCGTCAGGAAGCTCATCTGCAGTAAAGCTGGATTTGGGGAGGAAGGACCTCACCTGCGATGGCGCTTCTCCATGTCGGAGCACACCGGCGCTCATGGGACAGCTCACTGCTGTGTGTGTGTGAACGAGGTAAAGCCAGGACTGGACTTGGAGGACTGGAGCACGGAGCAGTGAAAGAGGACTATCTGAGTCTACAGGTTAACAAATCCGTTAGCGGTCCCGGCTGTAGTTAATAACAGTAGCGCTTCCCTCGTAGTGATGATGATGATGGTGATGATGAGGAGGAGGAGGAGGACTCAGGGAGGCGTGTCACCCAGTCGGTCGGGCTCCGTTTCCGTGCGTGGCTGAGGCTGAAGGGATAACGTGTGTGCTGCCGCTTTAAGAGAGTCAGCAGCGCACAGGAAGCAGAAGTGGCATCTCATCGTCTCATTGGCTGCGGTGGAGAGCTGAGAACAGCGCAGCGGCGTGTGTGTGTGTGTGTGTGTGGTGTAGGCTGGTGTCTCCTTGGTGACGGATGGTTTACGAGCCAAAAGCCAGATGGGCACACGCAGTCTGTCATCTCTGTGCAGAGGAACGAGCGTGCGCACACACACACACACACACACACGCACACACACACACGCGCACACACACACACACACACACACACACACCTGAAACGTCTCTTTATGTTTAATGCATTAGAATTACAGCAGAACCTCAACACTAATGATAAATCACACACGTCTGTGTCTGTACACTACCTGCCCTGCCCCCCGTCACCCCAACAAACCAGC
>CM038706.1:3476439-3478939 GCA_021613375.1 Megaleporinus macrocephalus | reverse complement strand
GAACTGATTAAATCTGTCTCTAGTAGATACATAATGGGAAATGAGAAAAGTGTGAATTTTTCTTTTTCTAAAAACTGTAAAAGTAGTACCTGGTGTGATAATTAGTGAGGGGTGATATGGTACGATATTTCAGGGTATAATATCGTTCATCATATTCAAAGATGTTGATGATATTATTGTGTATGATATGATATGACTCACTGTCTACTGATTAGTTCTGACTGTTTGTAGAAAGAAAGTAAAAGACAGACGAGGGAAAAACTGAAAACGGCCCCTTTAAGCATCACTGTCACTAAACGTTCCTCACGGTCTTTCTGTCAGAGGACACTTATTATGAGTGATGGGGAGATGGTGAGGACCGCCCCCTTAAGGGTCTTTACAGTAAATCCCTCCTCCTTTCCAGAAGACCATCCTCCTACACTCGTCTGGCTGTGGAGGGGCACGACGGCTTTAATGACGTCTGGGCATCAGTATAGTTTACATATAGATCAGAGAGAGAGAGAGAGAGAGAGAGACACTCGAAAGAGCTCATGAATAAGTGATGATAAAGGCAGTGGGAGAGAGTGAGAGATACAGAGGGATTGGGTGAAAGGATAGAAATGAAGTGATGAGAGAGAATGAAGAGTTGCAGTAGGGTAGAAGGAAAAAGAATGAGAGAGAGAGCAAGAAAGTGAGACAGGAGAAAAGGAGAAGAAGAGAATGAGAGAGTTGTAAAGAAAGAGAATTGAGGAAAGAGAAAGTGAGAAAAAGAGAGAAAGTGAGACAGAGGAGACAGAGAGGAAGGGACGAGAGAGAGAGAGAGAGAGAGAGAGAGAGAGATTGGGAACGAGGAATTCTGTAGAGGTTCTATGAGCGAGCGAGTAAACAGCCTTTGCAGTGTGTAGAGAGAAACACACGTGTGTGTGTGTGTGTGTGTGTGTGTGTGTGTGTGTGTGTGTGTGTGTGTGTCTGGGCCGTGTGACGTGTGTCAGGCCTGATGCTGGAGGCGCTCTCACAGAAAGAGAGAGAGGAAAAGAATAGAAGAGGAAAGGAAGAAGAACAGGCTTCAGGCTCTCCCTCTTCCTTTATGTCTCTCTCTCTCTCTCTGTCTCTCTCTCTCTCTCTGTCTCTCTCTCTCTCGCTCGAATTCTCTCTTTCTAACTGACTATAAGAGTACGGTATTAGTATACTAATAGTAAAGATGTACTAGACGTGTTCTCTCTCTGACTGTAATAGTACAGTAATAGTATAATACTAGTAATGATGTAGTAAATAGTAAATAGTAAAGATGTACTAGACGTGTTCTCTCTCTGACTGTAATAGTACAGTAATAGTATAATACTAGTAATGATGTTATAAATAGTAAATAGTAAAGATGTACTAGACGTGTTCTCTCTCTGACTGTAATAGTACAGTAATAATATAATACTAGTAATGCTGTTATAAATAGTAAATAGTAAAGATGTACTAGACGTGTTCTCTCTCTGACTGTAATAGTACAGTAATAGTATAATACTAGTAATGCTGTTATAAATAGTAAATAGTAAAGATGTACTAGACGTGTTCTCTCTCTGACTGTAATAGTACAGTAATAGTATAATACTAGTAATGATGTTATAAATAGTAAATAGTAAAGATGTACTAGACGTGTTCTCTCTCTGACTGTAATAGTACAGTAATAGTATAATACTAGTAATGATGTAGTAAATAGTAAATAGTAAAGATGTACTAGACGTGTTCTCGCTCTGACTGTAATAGTACAGTAATAGTATAATACTAGTAATGATGTAGTAAATAGTAAAGATGTACTAGACGTGTTCTCGCTCTGACTGTAATAGTACAGTAATAGTATAATACTAGTAATGATGTAGTAAATAGTAAAGATGTACTAGACGTGTTCTCTCTCTCTGACTGTAATAGTACAGTAATAGTATAATACTAGTAATGATGTTATAAATAGTAAATAGTAAAGATGTACTAGACGTGTTCTCTCTCTGACTGTAATAGTACAGTAATAGTATAATACTAGTAATGATGTAGTAAATAGTAAAGATGTACTAGACGTGTTCTCTCTCTGACTGTAATAGTACAGTAATAGTATAATACTAGTAATGATGTAGTAAATAGTAAATAGTAAAGATGTACTAGACGTGTTCTCTCTCTGACTGTAATAGTACAGTAATAGTATAATACTAGTAATGATGTAGTAAATAGTAAATAGTAAAGATGTACTAGACGTGTTCTCTCTCTGACTGTAATAGTACAGTAATAATATAATACTAGTAATGCTGTTATAAATAGTAAATAGTAAAGATGTACTAGACGTGTTCTCTCTCTGACTGTAATAGTACAGTAATAGTATAATACTAGTAATGCTGTTATAAATAGTAAATAGTAAAGATGTACTAGACGTGTTCTCTCTCTGACTGTAATAGTACAGTAATAGTATAATACTAGTAATGATGTAGTAAATAGTAAATAGTAAAGATGTACTAGACGTGTTCTCTCTCTGACTGTAATA
>CM038706.1:3468939-3471439 GCA_021613375.1 Megaleporinus macrocephalus | reverse complement strand
CACAGTCACTCACACAGTCACTCACACAGTCACTCACACAGTCACTCACACAGTCACTCACACAGTCTTTTATTCACACAGTCTTTTATTCACTCACACAGTCACTCACACAGTCACTGACACAGTCACTGACACAGTCACTGACACAGTCACTCACACAGTCTTTTATTCACACAGTCTTTTATTCACTCACACAGTCACTCACACAGTCACTCACACAGTCTTTTATTCACACAGTCTTTTATTCACTCACACAGTCACTCAGTCACTCACACAGTCACTCACACAGTCACTCACACAGTCACTCACTCTGTCACTCACACAGTCACTCACACAGTCTTTTATTCACAGTCTTTTATTCACTCACTCAGTCACTCACTCAGTCACTCACTCAGTCACTCACTCAGTCACTCACACAGTCACTCACACAGTCACTCACACAGTCACTCACACAGTCTTTTATTCACAGTCTTTTATTCACTCACTCTGTTACTCACACAGTCACTCACAGTCCAGCTCACACAGTCACTCACAGTCCAGCTCACACAGTCACTCACACAGTCTTTTATTCACACAGTCACTCACGCAGTCATTCAGTCTTTTATTCACACAGTCACTCACATAATCACAGTCACGCTTTTATTCATATACTTTTGCACTTTCTATCTATTCATTCACTCATTTAGAGCCACTCAGTCACTCGATTATTATTTGTTCTTTCTCTGTCTGGCTAGTTATATATATTTTTTTCTCTCTCTCTGTCTGTATCTCTCTCTCTCTCTCTGTCTCTCTCTCTGTCTCTCTCTCTGTCTCTCTCTCTGTCTCTCTCTCTGTCTCTCTCTCTGTCTCTCTCTCTCTCTCTCTGTCTCTCTCTCTGTCTCTCTCTCTGTCTCTCTCTCTCTCTCTCTGTCTCTCTCTCTGTCTCTCTCTCTCTGTCTCTCTCTCTGTCTGTATCTCTCTCTCTCTCTCTGTCTCTCTCTCTGTCTCTCTCTCTGTCTCTCTCTCTCTCTCTCTCTCTCTCTCTCTCTCTCTCTCTCTCTGTCTCTCTCTGTCTCTCTCTCTCTCTCTCTCTCTCTCTCTCTCTCTCTCTCTCTCTCTCTCTCTCTCTGTCTCTCTCTCTGTTTCTCTCTCTGTTTCTCTCTCTGTCTCTCTCTCTGTATCTCTCTCTCTCTCTCTCTCTGTCTCTCTCTCTGTCTCTCTCTCTGTATCTCTCTCTCTCTCTCTCTGTATCTCTCTCTGTATCTCTCTCTCTCTCTCTTTATCTCTCTCTCTCTCTCTCTCTGTCTCTCAGGCTCTGTTAGTTCTGAGTGTTTCTAACTGCATGTATCTTTAGTCTAATTGCTTTGTTCTATTTGTGGAAGCTGTAGATGGAGAGAACGGCTGCTGCTCTTTTCCTGCAAGTGTGTGTGTGTGTGTGTGTGTGTGTGTGATTTAGTAAAGAGACCATCTGGTTTATTCTGTCTTTTCTCTCTGTACTGTAAACAGTCCGGCGTGTGAGCGCAGGAGGAAGGTGTGAAAGAGAAGCAGGTTAAAGGTTGTTAAATTGTGAGTGTTTATGTGTGTTTATGTGTGTTTGTGTGTGTAAACACACCACTTGAGGCTTTTAACTGGTTGTTGCTTTGGTGTGTGTGTGTGTAGGTGTGTATGGTGAGTTGAATTGACCCACTCCTCCTGGGGAAGTGTATGTCATCTACGTCTAAGAGAGAGAGAGAGTGAGAGTCTGTTACTGTGCAAAAGTCCTGTTATTTAATATTAATCAAACACAAACATGCTCTTCACTCAGGAGATCAGGAGATATAGTTAATCAGTCAAAAGTTTAGACACACCTACCCAGGTTCTTCTTATGTGTACTATATTAATAGTAATAATATGTTAGAGGAGCAGGTTTCTGTTTGGTTATATAAGATTTGTGGCAGTCAGTGGGTTATTACAACCACTAGATAGCAGCATTCTTCGCCATTACACTCCTTCACTCTAGCATAAACAAGTAGCATAAGGGCGCACATGTTTACTGTATCACAATTGTAACCTCTGTATATGTGTATATATATGGTACGTATGTGTATATGTGTATGGTATATATATATATATATATATATATATATATATATATATATATATATATATATATATATATATATATATATATTAGGGCTGTTTATTGACAAGAACCTGGCGATACAATACATATCGTGATACAGTGCTCACGATTCAATATATCACGATATATTGCGATATTGCAAGTAAATTAATATATAGTGATTTTTCAAATCCTACTATTAAAACACACCACTGTATGAACAGGTTTATCAATGCTTACAGTAGCACTGCACCCTTTTGCTGCTTGTTATTGTTGGAGTGGAGCTGAAAATGGATTACAACACTGCCATCTAGTGGTCAGAAGTTTAAACACAAAATACAATGAATCACTGTCTGCCAGGAATCTGTGTATAGATACTGCCTTTTTGAGAATATATATATATATATATATATATATATA
>CM038706.1:3461439-3466439 GCA_021613375.1 Megaleporinus macrocephalus | reverse complement strand
GATTGGCTCTCGAGATCGGCCGATCGCTGATCACATATTTTGATTAAAAATCGGCCGAAACCGATACCTGGCCGATCGATCCTTCCATCTCTACTTTCGTGTGCTAATAAGTAGACCTGGATCTAATTGTTGGACTAGCTGGATATTCGTGTATTGGGTTTGTGGTCAGTTTTTACTTTTGGGATTCGGAGATTTATGTTTTTTGGCTAAATGTAAATCAAGACAAACTACAAAATACAAAAAACATTCTGGATTAACTTGGACGGCTCAAGTTTATGGCCCATAAAGCAGCTTTATTTCTTTAGTCTGATCAAAACAGCTGAAAGCACAGTCCTGGGCTCTACTCTGGAAATCCCACCACTCCACCCGTACTCAGGCTGTTTAATGAAAATGTCAATAACTTTTCTTACCTTTGAAAAACTAAGCTACTTACGATGCAGACGTCACGTAGCCCCTCGTACCTCGAGTTAGACCACCTCTGAAACACTGGTTTACTCATACTTCCATTGCTGTGCACCACTATGCACCATGCTACTGTCCACCAGCCTTGGGCTAGGAGAGGCTAGCAGATGAAGCTGCGAATATTCCTTAAAAATACTTTTATATAAATATATAAATATAATTAAAGTTCATATTCATAAAAAATTCAAGTAGTTATTGCTTAGAACCCCCCCCTCCCCCTCACATGGTTCAGTATCAGCAGTGTAGGTATGATAAAGGCTTTGTGACCTCAGCGTATCACCGTATGTCCAGTAGCAGGTGTGTCAGTGCATGTTTATTTGCATCAGTGAACAGGAAAATGATCACCACACCATCCACATGTGCACACATGCACACACTCACTCACTCACTCAACTTGCTTGCTCGCACGCTCATGCACCCTTTCCTTTTTAAATACAGTGCTGTCACTAAGCCTCCGAAAGTAAACAGTGAGAGAGATCCAGTCTAGTAATTATTAGTAATTAGGAGTTATAAAAGTATTCTGATTAATATATAATACCAGTCAAAGGTTTGGACATGTCCAGGTTCTCCTTATGTGTACTATATTAATAGTACTAATATTAGTGAATAAGTGTGAAGAGATCAGAACTATATAATAGTCGGTATGGAATTATTCCTGGAGCAGAATTAAACATCTGGTTGTGTTTAAAGAATGTTTAGAGGCTCTTTTAGAAATGAGCTCATTTGCTCTGATGCAGGTTTACATACTTTGAACATTCTGACCAGCAGCTTCATGAGGAGCCACATGAGCTGCTTCTCTAACAGGACTGAAGAAGATAGTGTAGATGCTGAGATCTTGTTCTGATAAACAGGTTTGGGGGTTTTATAGCTCTTAGAAAAATATTGATACATACCGAATAAATTATTAAGACCTTCTTTTAACCATCTGTATACCCTTGTAGGCTGCACTCAACGTCACCTATGGAGTTGACCACTACACCACCGTACTAACCACTACACCACCGTACTAACCACTACACCACCGTACTAACCACTACACCACCGTACTAACCACTACACCACCGTACTAACCACTACACCACCGTACTGACCACTACACCACCATACTAACCACTACACCACCATACTAACCACTACACCACCATACTAACCACTACACCACCGTACTAACCACTACACCACCATACTAACCACTACATCACCATACTGACCACTACACCACCATACTAACCACTACACCACCATACTGACCACTACACCACCGTACTAACCACTACACCACCGTACTAACCACTACACCACTATACTAACCACTACACCACCGTACTAACCACTACACCACCATACTAACCACTACACCACCATACTAACCACTACACCACCTTACTAACCACTACACCACCGTACTAACCACTACACCACCGTACTAACCACTACACCACCGTACTAACCACTACACCACCGTACTAACCACTACACCACCATACTAACCACTATACCACCGTACTAACCACTACACCACCATACTAACCACTACACCACTATACTAACCGCTACACCACCGTACTAACCGCTACACCACCATACTAACCACTACACCACCGTACTAACCACTACACCACCGTACTAACCACTACACCACCGTACCGACCACTACACCACCATACTGACCACTACACCACCATACTGACCACTACACCACCGTACCGACCACTACACCACCGTACCGACCACTACACCACCGTACTGACCACTACACCACCGTACCGACCACTACACCACCGTACCGACCACTACACCACCGTACTAACCACTACACCACCGTACTAACCACTACACCACCATACCAACCACTACACCACTGTACTAACCACTACACCACCATACTGACCACTACACCACCATACTAACCACTACACCACCGTACCGACCACTACACCACCGTACTAACCACTACACCACCGTACTAACCACTACACCACCGTACTAACCACTACACCACCATACCAACCACTACACCACTGTACTAACCACTACACCACCATACTAACCACTACACCACCGTACTAACCACAACACCACCTTACTGACCACTACACCACAGTACTAACCACTACACCATCATACTAACACTACACCACCATACTAACCACTACACCACCATACTAACCACTACACCACCGTACCGACCACTACACCACCGTACTAACCACTACACCACCGTACTAACCACAACACCACCATACTAACCACTACACCACCGTACTAACCACAACACCACCGTACTGACCACTACACCACCGTACTAACCACAACACCACCTTACTAACCACTACACCACCGTACTAACCACAACACCACCGTACTGACCACTACACCACCATACTAACCACTATACGTATTTCATCGCAGCGTTTGATTGGCTGGTTGCTGTCGGAGTATTTAAAGAAGTATTGAAAATTGCTACATTACAGCGTTACTGTGAAGGCTGATCTGCGAGCATGTGGCGGCGTCGCGGCTGCTGATGTTCTCATAGTGTGCTCGGTGTGGTTCGCCGCTGCTTCTGGCTCGAGTTGATTATCATCTGGGTCTCATTCCGACCTCAACGCTACAGGAGGTCCAATCAGCCTGTGCTTGATACGCAGCTCCACAGATTTGCACACCACGCAGTTCAGACTTTGGAGCTGCGCTTACCCATAAACCCCTGCTCTCAACGTGACGCAGATATTAGGCAGTCAGGCTGAGTGAGTGTGAGTGTGTGTGGCGCTCAGCTTACACACTTGTAGACGTTAGGGCTGTGTATCGGCAAGAACCTGCCAATACAGTATGTATCATGATATACTATGATTTTTCAAATCCTACGATTAAAACACACCACTGTATGAACAGGTTTATCAATGCTTACAATAGCACTGCGTCCTTGTGCTGCTTGTTAATGTTGGAGTGCAGCTGAAAATGGATTACAACACTGCCATCTAGTGGTCAGAGGTTTAAACACAACACACAATGATTCACTGTCTGCCAGGAATTTTTGTATCGATACAGTGTTTAAGAGAATCGATACAGTATCACCAAACATAATATCCTGATATTCGATATTTCAATATTTTCTTACACCCCTAGTTGACGTATAGGTTAGTTATGCTAGATAGAGTGATTGGCTTAGTTGTATGTAGGGAGGTGAAGTACTGTAGTTTTACTGCAGGACAGCTGTAACACTTATGACACCACCGTACTGACCACTACACCACCGTACTAACCACTACACCACCGTACTAACCACTACACCACCATACTAACTACTACACCACCATACTGACCACTACACCACCGTACTAACCACTACACCACCATACTAACCACTACACCACCATACTAACCACTACACCACCATACTAACCACTACACCACCGTACTAACCACTACACCACCATACTGACCACTACACCACCATACTAACCACTACACCACCGTACTAACCACTATACCACCATACTAACCACTACACCACTGTGCTAACCACTACACCACCATACTAACCACTACACCACCATACTAACCACTACACCACCATACTGACCACTACACCACCATACTAACCACTACACCACCATACTAACCACTACACCACCGTACTAACCACTATACCACCATACTAACCACTACACCACCGTGCTAACCACTACACCACCATACTAACCACTACACCACCATACTAACCACTACACCACCATACTAACCACTACTTCATTGTGCCGCCCATTGAGTCCACGCATACGTGAGAAAGGGTATCCAGGTCCAAGCCCCCCTAGAGCAAGCCAGAGGCAACAGTGGCAGGAAAACAGCCTTATAAAAAGAAGAAACCTTCAGAGGAACCCATCCTCCTCTAGTCGACCCCGGATAGAGGGTGAACAACAGAGCTAATGGGGTTACATGACAGGAGACAATAAGAAGCTCGGCTTGAACATCTTTCATAGATATTCTAGTTCAGGAGCTAGTGATATAGAGTTTGAACCATCTCAGAGGTTCTATGTCGGAGTGGTACCAGATGATGGTAGCTCTGCTGGAGTAGTTCCGGTCAGTCAGGCTGAGGAGCAGGAGAGCATCCTCAGGTCAGCAGGAGGGACAGATGATCAGCCAGTGGGGATGCAGCTCTGCTGGTTTCTGAGTGATGATTTGAGAAGTACAGGGAAAAATTCCTTTTAATAAAGGTTAATAAAGCCTGAGGTCGTCTCCATGGCTGGTTTTCCAGCAAAACAGGGTCTGAATCTTTACTGACTCGGCGCAGTCAATGGGACGAGAGTCACTATACTGGTGACAATGTGGGACTGTTTTCCTCGCTGACCTGTAAAGAGGTTCCCAGAGGCTACTGTTGGGTCATGTACCTGTTGGAGAGAGATCTGCTGGACATGCTGCCTCTACGATTCACTCCAAGATATGTGGTCCAGTTGCCAGGAGGTCATTACCACCAACTGCCGGCCATCCAGACCGTTCTGACCAAGCTGTTAGAAGGTGTTGGGTCATTGGTTGCCTAAGGA
>CM038706.1:3438939-3456439 GCA_021613375.1 Megaleporinus macrocephalus | reverse complement strand
TGAGAACTAAACTTTGATGAGAACTAAACTCTAGTGAGAACTCTGGTGAGAACTAAACTCTGATAAGAACTAGACGCTGGTGAGAACTAAACTCTGGTGAGAACTAAACGCGTGTGAGAACTAAACTTTAGTGAGAACTCTGGTGAGAACTAAACTCTAGTGAGAACTCTGATGAGAACTAAACTCTGATAAGAACTAAACTCTGATAAGAACTAGACGCTGGTGAGAACTAAACTCTGGTGAGAACTAAACGTGTGTGAGAACCAAAGTCCGGTGAGAACTAGACGCTGCTGAGAACTAGACGCTGCTGAGAACTACTAGACGCTGGTGAGATCTAGACGCTGATGAGAACTAAACTCTGGTGAGAACTAAACGTGTGTGAGAACCAAAGTCCGGTGAGAACTAGACGCTGCTGAGATCTAGACGCTGGTGAGAACTAAACTCTGGTGAGAAATCCTACTATTAAAACACACCACTGTATGTACAGGTTTATCAATACTTACAATAGTACTGCGTCCTTGTGCTGCTTGTTAATGTTGGAGTGGAGCTGAAAATGGATTACAACACTGCCATCTAGTGGTCAGAGGTTGAAACACAGCACACAATGATTCACTGTCTGCCAGAATCTGTGTATGGATACTGTGTTTTTGAGAATTGATACAGTATCACTAAACATAATATCCCGATACTCGATATCTTGATATTTTCTTACACCCTTATTACGGTGGTGGTCTGACATCTTGCATGACAGGACGTTGCATCTGAGATTATGTGGATACTAAAACTCGTCTACTGAAACTGTCCACTAGTCTGCCGCTCGAGCAGGACGTACTGGCTGTAATCTAGTACCTACTGACTAGTAGGTGATTTGGGACGCACCCTACGTTTAAGGTATCTAAGAATTGGGACAGCCTACATGTCGGGAGGTACATACTATAATGTGAAATGCTCTCTACGTAGACCCTCGCTAGGATTTGAGACAGACCCAGTGCTGGTTATTCAGATGGACAAACGTATGACTCAGATAAAGCAGTACCAAGTTTGTTTGTCCTTTTATTCGTTTTTGTTTTAAGCCTGGAATCAACATCCACATGAATATCATCTCATCACCGGTGGACAGTGAGATCATTCACAACGTGTTTCCTCCGATACGTCTCCAGTGACCACTTATGATCAGATTTCTTGACTGGAGGAAGGTCGTCATGCGTGTTTACACTATCTCCTGTCTCTCGTTGCGTCTGTTGTGGGATGAATGAACCGCAAGTCCTTGTTCATGTGAATGTAAAGGCTGAACCAGACTCACAAGCAGAGACCCCTCCTCCTCCTCCTGGAACAGTATCTACAGTTTATAAACTACAGCTGAGTCTGAAGGTAAGAGCTTTAGAAGCTGCACAGGTGCTGCATCAGGTGGATGATACAGCGATGCAGTCAAGGATGGAGCAAATGGAACGAATGGAGAGGAGAACTGGTTGGTGACGGGTGACGGGGGGGTACTGATAGCGATACGGCAGGACAGGTGGGCGGTTATTACCTCAGAAAAAAGGAGAAAAAAGAAAAGAAAGCTTGGTTCTGGTTTGGATTAGTATAGAGGATGATTATTAGGGGTGGGTGATATGGCCCTACAGTATTATCACGATATTTAATGGTATTTTTGCGATAATGATACTCTCGGCGATATAACAAAACGTTAAATTAAAAAAAAATTCAGGAATACACTACTACACAATTTTTATTTTGTTGCAATTTTGATTTTATTTTTTGTTTACGTTGGAGTAGAAGAGCCTAATGGTGAAGAACGCTGCCATCTAGAGGTTTAAACACAGCGTTTTTGAGGGGAGTCGTGGGCTGAAGGTTAGGGATCTGGTCTCGTGACCCGGAAGGTCGCTGGTTCGATCCCCTGGACCAACAGGTCACGACCGAACCACTTACCCCCAACCGTTCCCCGGGCCCTGTGGATAGGGCTGCCCCCTAGTTTGTGTGTTCACTAGTGTGTGTTTATGTGAGTGTTTCATGGATGTTAATGTTAAGTTAAATGCCAAGGTTAAATTCTGCTGTGTGCAAACACAAGTGGCAAATAATTATAAATTCAAATTCTATTTGTAGTTCTAATTTGTAATTCTAATTCTAGTTCTAAATTCTAATTGTGTTTCTAAATTCTAATTCTAGTTCTAAATTCTAATTCTAGTTCTAATCCTAATATTACATTCTAATTGTAGTCCTAAATTCTAATTCTATATTCTAATCATAGTCCTAAATTCTGTATTTTTAATTCAAAATTCTAATACTAATCATAGTTCTAATTCTTAATTCTAGTTCTAATTCTTAATTCTAAACTCTAGTTCTAGTTTTAAATTCTATTTCTAGTCCTAAATTCTAATTCTGTATTCTAATACTAAATTCTAATACTAAATTCTAATTCTGGTTCTAAATTCTAATTCTGTATTCTAATACTAAATTCTAATACTAAATTCTAATTCTGGTTCTAAATTCTAATTCTGTATTCTAATACTAAATTCTAATACTAAATTCTAATTCTGGTTCTAAATTAAAATTGTAGTCCTAAATTCTAATTCTATATTCTAATTCTAAATTCTAGTTCTAAATTCTAATTGTAGTCCTAAGTTCTTTATTCTTAATTCTAATTTATAATACTATTTCTAGTTCTAATTCTTAATTCTAAACTCTTGTTCTAGTTCTAATACTAAATTCTAATTCTAACACTAAATTCTAATTCTAGTTCTAAATTCAAGTTCTTAATTCTAATTGTAGTTTTAAATTCAAATTTTATATTCTAATTCTAAATTCTAATTCTATATTCTAATTGTAGTCCTAAATTCTTTATTCTAAATTCTTTATTCTAAATTCTAATTCTTAATTCTAGTTCTAATTCTTAATTCTAAACTCTAGTTCTAGTTCTAAATTCTAATGTTGAGCTGAGACAGACACCGAGATCCTCAGCACTACTGAACAGCTTGATGCTGTGTGATGACTGAGACCTGCGGTTTACTGAGTGCTTACTGGTTTACCTGAGTTTACAGTCAGTGTAGTGGGGGGTCAGTGTAGTGGGGGGTCAGTGTAGTGGGGGGGTCAGTGTAGTGGGGGGGTCAGTGTAGTGGAGGGTCAGTGTAGTGTGGGGTCAGTGTAGTGGGGGGTCAGTGTAGTGTGGGGTCAGTGTAGTGTGGGGTCAGTGTAGTGGAGGGTCAGTGTAGTGTGGGGTCAGTGTAGTGGAGGGTCAGTGTAGTGTGGGGTCAGTGTAGTGTGGAGAGTCAGTGTAGTGTGGGGTCAGTGTAGTGGAGAGTCAGTGTAGTGTGGGGTCAGTGTAGTGGAGAGTCAGTGTAGTGTGGGGTCAGTGTAGTGGAGGGTCAGTGTAGTGTGGGGTCAGTGTAGTGTGGGGTCAGTGTAGTGGAGGGTCAGTGTAGTGTGGGGTCAGTGTAGTGTGGAGAGTCAGTGTAGTGTGGGGTCAGTGTAGTGTGGGGTCAGTGTAGTGTGGGGTCAGTGTAGTGGAGAGTCAGTGTAGTGTGGGGTCAGTGTAGTGGAGGGTCAGTGTAGTGGGGGGTCAGTGTAGTGGAGGGTCATTGTAGTGGAGGCTCAGCTGCTTTGGAGAACTGGTCACTCCTTCAGCTCCTCTCGCTTCTGCACTCGCGCTCTTTCGCAGCTTTGCATGCGCTTTAGCTCTCTCTTTTAGCTCTTTAGCTTTGGCTCTCTCTCTCTCTTCTCTCCCTCGCTCCCTCTCCGCTTTCGCCTCCACTCGTCTCCCCTCCCGCCTGCTACAAGCCCGGCCCGCGTACGGGGGAACGGGGGAGGAGGGGCGAGAGGGAGGAGAGACGCAAACGGCCAGATTGATTTACTGAAGACAGCAGCGCACGAATCACACCCCTCCTCTCCTCCCTCACTTCCTCTCCTCCTCCTCCTCCACCCCCCCTCTCTCCCCCTCCTCTCCCTCTCAACACTGTGGTGCTCCAAGAACAGGAAGCGCAATACTAAAAATAGAGAGAGACACAGAGAGCGAGAGAGCGAGAGAGAGAGATTACAAGTGGAAAGAGACAAAGAAACACTTGGCACGGCCAGCAGACGGACGGATGGAGGCAGAAGAAAAAGAAAGAGTGAGAAGACAATGAAGAGAAGTCTGTGTGTCTGCGTGAGATTGTAGTCAGCTGTTCACTCTGACCTGTTCTCCAGTTCTGTCTCTCTCTCTCTCTATATTTCTCTCTCTCTGTTTCTCTCTCTGTTTCTCTCTCTCTGTTTCTCTCGCTCTCTCTGTTTCTCTCTCTCTGTTTCTCTCTATCTCTCTGTTTCTCTCTTTCTATCTCTCTGTTTCTCTCTCTCTCTGTTTCTCTCTCTCTGTTTCTCTCTCTCTATCTCTCTGTTTCTCTCTCTCTATCTCTCTGTTTCTCTCTCTCTGTTTCTCTCTCTCTATCTCTCTGTTTCTCTCTCTCTGTTTCTCTCGCTCTCTCTGTTTCTCTCTCTCTGTTTCTCTCTCTCTATCTCTCTGTTTCTCTCTTTCTATCTCTCTGTTTCTCTCTCTCTCTGTTTCTCTCTCTCTGTTTCTCTCTCTCTATCTCTCTGTTTCTCTCTTTCTATCTCTCTGTTTCTCTCTCTCTGTTTCTCTCTCTCTCTCTCTCTCTCTCTCTCTATATATATATATATATATATATATATATATATATATATATATATATATATCTGTTTCTCTGTTTCTCTCTCTCTATCTCTCTGTTTCTCTCTTTCTATCTCTCTGTTTCTCTCTCTCTCTGTTTCTCTCTCTCTGTTTCTCTCTCTCTATCTCTCTGTTTCTCTCTTTCTATCTCTCTGTTTCTCTCTCTCTGTTTCTCTCTCTCTCTCTCTATATATATATATATATATATATATATATATATATATATATATATCTGTTTCTCTGTTTCTCTCTCTCTCTCTCTTTCTGTGTTTGTCTCGCTCTCTTTCTCCTCTTCTCTCTGTCCTCTCTCTTCTCTCTTCTCTCCCCTCTCTATCTCTGTTTTTCTCTCTTTCTCTGTCTCTTTGTTTCTCTCTTTCTCTCTCTCTCTCTCTCTCTCTCTCTCTCTCTCTCTCTCTCTCTCTCTCTCTCTCTCTCTCTCTCTCTCTCTCTCTCTCTCCTGTCATTGCACACAGTCTCAGGTACTTACCCTGTAGCATCGATGCTAATTAGCGCAGCACTAGACGCTAATGCTCCATTAGCACTTCGTAGTGAAGACACAAACAGGCCGCTCTCCGGCGCACGCCAACAGAACACACTCACACTGTGGACACGCCGGACTGAGACAAGTGAGATTCACCTCCTTCACCTCACAGGTAGAGCTGCGAGGCCTACAGACCTTTATCCCACCAATCAGCAAACTCGAAACCTCATGACTTAATCATCATACACCTGCCTCGTGTCATTACCTGACACTTATAGTTTAAAAGTCTTTATCAATAAGTGTGAGTTCACCAGTAAGATCAGCAGATCTGATTAGAACAGATGTAAATAATCAGACATACAATACAAAGTAACATGAATATGTTATTGTGAGAGAAGTAGATCAGATCTTGATCCAGTTTGAAGAACAAAGTTAGGTTCCAGATTTCTCCTGGACGCCCCAGACATTGTATGAATGTGTTCAGTTCCTTCAGCAGCAAATCTTGATTTATCTTAATGAAGTACTGAGCAGTCAAAGCAGGTATTAGATGAGAACTGATAATAATACTGGGTTGTTTAGGAGAAGCTTGGAAAGAGTTAAATAAACACACTACGTGCCTGTGCTGATGATGATGATGATGATGATGATGATGGTAGTATTAAATTCACCCTAATAAAACTGCTCTGCACATGTAACCTGCCTACACGGCCAGTCGTTTCACATGCGACTAACTCCTGTTCGTTTTTAATAGCCGAGGCTGGAGCGGTGCTAATTAGAGGGGTATGAGCTTCTCTTCCACCGACGCCAAGCTACAGAAGCTGCTTTGCCGTGTTTGGTGTCCAGACTTAGGAGAGATGTTGTTGTGTACGTTTGATTTTCCGCCAAACTGTTGCTTTAAACTGGACCTCCTGGTCTCCTGCCCTGCAGTGCTTTCCATTAGCACACTCTCTCCCATGTAACTGAGCCAAAACGCTCCTGTTCCTCCCGCTCCTGTTCCTCCCGCTCCTGTTCCTCCCGCTCCGGTTCCTCCCGCTCCGGTTCCTCCCGCTCCGGTTCCTCCCGCTCCTGTTCCTCCCGCTCCTGTTCCTCCCGCTCCTGTTCCTAGTTTCACGCAGTAGGGAGGGGCCAGAGGAGGAGGCTCACGTTGTCCTGCATGGTTTAGTCTGTTTTCTACGTCGCCTCTACCTAAAGATGGCATATGGGTATCAATGAGTAGTGGCGTCAGCAGGAAGTTATCAGCAGGAAGGAATATTGGAGGGAAGAAGGTATGAATATGATCTGATCCTGGAATAGCACACAATCACACGCATGATGTTGTCAGGTGTGTGTTTCTTCCAGCAGGTAATAGTGTTTGAGTAGTCTGAGCATGATAGTCTAGGTTTACATGCCCATCATATGATTGAATACGCCAGTTTTACACTAGCAGTGATGCAGATTTTGCTCTGGACAGTGTTTTCTGTACTGAGTTGTTTCCTCAGAGATAAATAAGTTCATTTCATCTGCACATGTCTTTATTCTGTTGTATGTGATATTTGAGAATAAACACTGGCTTTTATGATGCGTACAAGAGGTTGTTATTTGCTGGTTCTTCACTTGCTTCCATCCATCCATCTATTATCTTGGGCTGTAGCGAATCCCAGCATCATCGGGCGAAGGCGGGGTACATCATGTCATTGCATGACCAACACACACTCACTCACGCACACACTCACAGATCAAAGATGATCAGAAATTGATTGATGTAATCAGATTTGTAGTATCTCTTGTGGTTTAAACGTTATCAACATAAAGTTGCAACAACAACCACATTGAACAACATGTTCAGAGAGCTGTCCCTGGTGCTGAGCTTCACCCTCAGATCTGCTACACGACCACCTTCCCATTGGGAAACACTTGCCCTTCATCCAATATGGCAGCTTTTAAGATGGCAGACATGACCTAAAACAGGGGTTCCCAACCTTTTGCAACCCAAGGCCCACTTAACCCACCCCACAACTTTCCACGGCCCCCCAGAATATTTTATATTGTCGTTTAAAACCAAATACAGTGAACCATCCATACGACCTGACTGCATCATCACACAACAAGAGAAACGAACCATTTACAGCACTTTCTGTCCCTCACCTGATGAGACGGCTGATGTTTGCCAGCTACCAAGTGGTGGACGTCAGGTTGAAGTGCAGAAAGTTGAAAACGGAGGCTCAACATTAAGACTATTCCTGTATTTGGTTCTTGTACTTGCCTTCGCTATAAGCTGTGCTACACGGTAGGAAGCCTCAACAGCTTTAGCATTATCAGTTCCAGAGCAAGATAATTCAAGGGTCTTCTTTAAGTTTGTTCTCAAAAGGTTCCACAGGTTTAGATACATACTCGCTGTGTTTAGTCTTCAAATGTCGACATAACTTGGTTGGCTTCAATGCTTCATTTGCCAAGACCTCCAAACACACAGCGCAGAGCAGTAGCGGCTGGTTTTCTGGTCCTGTGTACGTGAAGCCTAGTGCTCGATACTCACTGCTGGATTTTCTTCTTTTGGATTTATGCCTGCTTTTCTCGGTTCTCTCAGTAAGCGATACAGCGGCTGCTTCACTTGAAGATGGTCCAGCTTCAGGGTCTTTTGTTGTCAAAGACCCTGTTTTTAACCATTTATCCATGATGTGTACACAAGACAACAGCTTCACTCAGACTGAAGTAGCTAACTAACTAGCTAGTTAATCCACTAGCTAGTGCTGCGTGTCATGTGACTGTACTACACCAAACCAATCAAAGAACTCAAACGAAACACGTTTTATTTTGCAAATAAATGAACGAAATATGCTGAACTATCTATTTATTGGAGAAAAAATACTTGGCAAAAAAAAAAAGATTTGTATGTATGGGTATGTATGGGGCCCACTGGGGGGCCGCGGCCCACAGGTTGACAACCACTTGCCTAAAAGATAGGCCCTCTCACCCGTTGTTTATCTTGTATTCAGATAAATCACTTTCTCTTTTGTTGGATTTGCTACACGACCACCTTCCACTGGGAAAAACTTGCCTTTATCCAGTATGGCAACTTTCATATATATATGTATGTATGTATATGTAAGTATGTGCTGGTGTGAGTGGATCAGACACAGCAGTGCTGCTGCTGGAGTGTTTAAACACTGTGTCCACTCACTGTCCACTCACTATTAGACACTCCTACTACTTGCTGGTCCACCTTGTAGATGTAAAGTCAGAGACAGTAGCTCATCTGCTGCTGCTCAGTTGTTTACTCCTGTTTACTTCTTGGACTTTAGTCTGTTGATGTTATTGATGTTACGGAGCTACTCCACGCTCTCCTACGCACTGTGCATATTTCCTCCCTCACCACCCAACCTTGACCACCAGCCGCCACTAATATTCATGCATGAAACAGTAACCTTTATAGCCGGAGATAAAGGAGGGTGGCGTGTCTTCACTACAGATACTGTTCGTGGGAATTACCACCGTATTATGAACACAAGAGGGTCATGAACGAAACATCCCAACCGGCCACATCTGGATCAGAACCACGTCATCCATTCAGAAACTCCTTCAACTCATTAAATTCTGCTCTCAGAGTAGCTACACTGTGAAATCCACCAGCATGATCAACTAGGTTCTAGGTTCTACCGTGTTTTCTATGTGCTATATAAAAGAAAACAATACTGGCTTTATTGTTGGGTGCACGTGGCTGGGTTCTGAGCCGGTGAAGACATTCAGAGCTTATTGATTTATTGATTTAGATCAATGATTTAGTAACAGTTGAAGGTGAAGTGTAGTGTTTAGTGCTTATGCAACATTATTTAGATAGATAGATAGATAGATAGATAGATAGATAGATAGATAGACAGAGATAGAGGACTGAGGCCTTGTCTTGAAATTAAAGGTTTAACTGTTGTTACATGCAGAATGTAAATACTATACAAATATAATTACAATTAAAACAGGTTTCCATCAGTTTAGAAACAGTTCAGCTTAATTACATTCATTCTGATGGGAAGACTCTCAGAGTAGAGAGTAGTTTGATGTGAAACACTTCACTCCTGAGAAACTTGAGTCCGAATTGTTTCCGGAGTAACCAGAACCAAACTGTTTAACGCCACTAGAATCTATTTATTATTTAAGTTATTACATGAAATGATTAAGGTCTCTGTATTTGACCCATATGTGTAGTGAAACACTTGCATACACACACACTAGGGGTCAGTATTAGAGATGTGCCATATCATATCATACACAATAATATCGCCAACATTTTTTAATATGGTGAACGATATTATACCCTGAAATATCATACCATATTACTAATCCCTAATTATCACATCAGGCACATTCACACTTTTCTTATTTCCCATTATATATCTACTAGAGACAGATTTTATCTGTCCAGTATCATTCACTTTACTTCAGTCCTGGATATTTGGAGATATTTAGAGTACATTATTTAGTATCGTGACATTCTGGATCATTGACTTCTGTTACAATCTGATTAAAGTTCTTGTATTTTTTAATATCTCAGTTGGGGGTGTGCTATATCATATCATATTCACTAATAAAATTAAATTTTTATTTTGTTGCAGTAGTGTATTCTTGAAATATTTTTTTTAATTCAGTGGTTTGTCATATCGCCAAGAGTATCGTTATCACAAAAATACCATAAAATATCATGATATTATTGTAGGACCATATCGCCCACCCCTAGTCAGTAGTGAACACACTTGTCTGGAGCGGCAGGCAGCCCTACCACAGTGCCCAGGGAGCAGTCAGGGGTTAGGTGTCTTGCTCAAGGGCACTTCAGTCATGTCCTGTCCGGGTCATGGGATCAAACCGGCAACCTTCCAGTCACAAGGCTGGTTCCTCAACCTCCAGCCCACGACTGCCCAGCATCACGAATATGATTCTAACCTGTCAGACCTTGTCAGTCATGTTGAAGGTCCTGCTCCTGGTTAGATGAAAGGGAGAGTAGACACAACGATGGCTGAAGCTCCTGGCAGTGTGACCACCATAACCACCATTGCATCATTTTGCATATCGCTCCTTTAATCTTGTTCCGTTTGGAAATATGTATTTGAACCTCTTTTGACTACTTTATAGAACAACAAACTGGCCAGACCTCAGCATCATAAAGAGTGATGAAGAGTGCTTTTCTTCGGTTGCGTCTGACTTTACAGGAGAGAACCTGAACTGTCTTCACTTCCAACAAAAGTTAATGAAGATCTGCAGTCTGCTACGTGACCACCTTTCAATTGGAAAAACTAGTCCTCGATCCAAGATGATGGCTTTCAGGATGGTGGCCATGGTGGCCATGGTAGCCTAAAAGATAGGCCTCCTTACCCGTTACTTGTTGGAGTATTCAGATACATCATCTTCTCTTTCGTTTGATCTGCTGCACGACCACCTTCCATTGGAAAAACTTGCCCTTGATCCAATATGGTGGCTTTACAGGAGAGAACCTGAACTGTCCTCGCGTCCAATGTAAGTTAATGAAGAGGCAGCAGTTTGGAGCAGATTGTATTGGTCCAGTTATCAAATACCACCAGACAGCAGTAGAGTTCTGGTTAACTTCTATAGAAAACTGAGAATCATATACGTGGTCAGCGGCGATGCAGCCTGATGGTTTTGGGACCCCTGTGATGGAGGACAATTCCAGAGCCATTTCACATCAAACCACTCAGAATGACTTTGTTTACATCTCAGCGAGTGAATTAGGTAGTCGTTTGTCTCAGGCGTGCGTCTCGCTGTCTCAGGTTTTCGTCTCCGAGCGTCCGTCTCGCCATCACGCTGTCCATATTACCGACTTTCTGGCTCGGTTGAAGCATAAGCCCCCTGCTGGTGAGGTGCAACCCAGGTGACACTGCTGGACACACCAGCCCAGCTAGCACTCTTCTGTGTTATCAAGTGTAAAGGCTAGACAATCTGGACCACCCGATTCCCCACCAAGTGATGTCACTTATATGTCCCCATAGCCAATGCTGATACTGCACCAGTAGGTGATCATAATAGATACGCTAATCGGCCAAACCATTAAACCCACCTCCTTGTATCCACACTCACTGACCACAGGACCACCACAGAGCAGCTACTATTAGGGAGGTGGGTCATTCTCAGCACTGCTGTGACACTGATGTGGTGCTTGTGTGAGTGGATCAGACACAGCAGTGCTGCTGCTGGAGTGTTTAAACACTGTGTCCACTCACTGTCCACTCTATTAGACACTCCTACTACTTGCTGGTCCACCTTGTAGATGTAGAGTCAGAGACAGTAGCTCATCTGCTGCTGCACAGTTTGTGTTCCTCTAGTTCTTCATCAGTGGACACAGGACGCCGCCCACAGGACACTGCTGTCTGGATAGTTTTGGTTGGTGGACGATTCTCAGTCCAGCAGTGACACTGAGGAGGTGTTTAAACAGTCCAGCAGCAGCAGCACTGCTGTGTCTGATCCACTCCCGTCGCGCAGCTTCTGAATCGTTTCCTGAAGAATCTTTATGGAACTGAGTGGTTGTGAGGTCACAGATTCACCGCTCTAATTGATGGCTTTAGTTCGCTTTGCCATTGTTTGCATTTCTTCTTTAGGTTCGACATGATTATATTCTCTCTCTCTCTCTCTCTCTCTCTCTCTCTCTCTCTCTCTCTCTCTCTCTGCTATCTCAGTGAGGTGCGGTAATTGTGAGTGCTGGCAGGGCTGCTGAGGGCTTTATTGGATTGGAGTAGGATTTCAGGGACTGTGTTTAACATGCACCCAGCCTCTGCAGCAAGCGTGCACACACACACACACACACACACACACACACACACACACACACACACACACACTGTTTAAACAGCCTGCCATTAAAAACCTGAAAGGTTGGGGGGGTAGCGAGCGGAGAGCGGTGTGTATGTATGTGTTTAGTAGCGTTTAGGAGGAGGCGGAAGCTCCAGCGCTGCCTCTCCGTGCCCCCTCTTTCCTTTTCCCCTCCTTTCTTCTTCCGCTCTCCTCCTCCTCCTCTCTCTCTCTGTCACTCTTTTCAGCCTCATTAATATCTTATTGCATTAGTGTTTGCCATTGGCCACTGCGTTAGCCTCCACCACCATCACACTTCCTGGCCCACACACACACACACACACACACACACACACGCACACACACACACACTAACGGACGCTGTGCTGAATTGAGGGTTATTTTTAAACCTCTGTATCCCACAGACAGGAGAGATAGAGAGAGAAATGGAGGAGGGGTGCATGTGGATTGCCTTTTAGAGTAACCACAATATTACTGAACCGGCCGGATCTCTATATGAGGCCAAACATCTAGAGCAGCATCCACACAGCTCCGACCTTCATCCAGTAAGGAACACATCCGCAGCTGATGCAGGCCCGTCTGATGTGTGTGCATGTGCGTGTTTTTAATGTGTGTAGGTGTTTCGAGATTTGAAAAGAGCCCAAAAAAAATGGGGTTAGTCTGCAGAACCAACAAAATATTATATCATCGCTGAAAATACATAACTAAATATTATCTGCACTGTTTGAATGTGGCTGGTGCCAGATACAGTGTGAAAGAGTTTCATGATGAATGGAAGTTGCTATTTTGGAGATGCTTGCTTTTCTTCAGACAGCGACAACATATTAGGTATGTACACATCCTGTATGACACGCTTTTTATTTGCTGAACTTCACAAACTGGGGGAGGAAAATACACAACTTTTGTGTAGACCACAGATCTTTTTGTTAAATTTGGCAAAAAAATTGAAATTGGGCACATTTAAAGGAGCAATATGTAAATTGTTTTGTTCAAAACATTACAAAATGAACTAATGACCAACAGAATATAAAGAAATATCCGTTTGGACAATACATAAAAGGTGTCTTAATCTTAATTTTGACTGATCTTAAGCCTTTATACCTTATAAGGCTGACCAAAGGTTTTTAAAGGAGCAATATGTAAAATCAACTAACATTACCAACAGAATTTAAAGAAATACCAGCTGTGATGGTACATCAGACCTTTGTATCCGAAGAGGTTATAGTGAGTCACTGTAGTACCACTTTGTTGCTGAAGAGGTGATAGTAAGTCACTGTAGTACCACTTTGTTGCTGAAGAGGTGATAGTGAGTCACTGTAGTACCACTTTGTTGCTGAAGAGGTGATAGTGAGTCACTGTAGTACCACTTTGTTGCTGAAGAGGTGATAGTAAGTCACTGTAGTACCACTTTGTTGCTGAAGAGGTGATAGTGAGTCACTGTAGTACCACTTTGTATCTGAAGAGATGATAGTGAGTTACTGTAGTACCACTTTGTTGCTGAAGAGGTGATAGTGAGTCACTGTAGTACCACTTTGTATCTGAAGAGGTGATAGTGAGTCACTGTAGTACCACTTTGTATCTGAAGAGGTGATAGTGAGTCACTGTAGTACCACTTTGTTGCTGAAGAGGTGATAGTGAGTCACTGTAGTACCACTTTGTTGCTGAAGAGGTGATAGTGAGTCACTGTAGTACCACTTTGTATCTGAAGAGGTTATAGTGAGTCACTGTAGTACCACTTTGTTGCTGAAGAGGTGATAGTAAGTCACTGTAGTACCACTTTGTTGCTGAAGAGGTGATAGTGAGTCACTGTAGTACCACTTTGTATCTGAAGAGGTTATAGTGAGTCACTGTAGTACCACTTTGTTGCTGAAGAGGTGATAGTGAGTCACTGTAGTACCACTTTGTACCTAAAGAGGTGATAGTGAGTCACTGTAGTACCACTTCGTACCTGAAGAGGGAGGTAATAGTGAGTTACTGTAGTATCACTTTGTGTCTGAAGAGGTGATAGTGAGTCAGTGTAGTATCACTTTGTATCTGAAGAGATGATAGTGAGTTACTGTAGTATCACTTTGTACTTAAAGAGGTGATAGTGAGTCACTGTAGTATCACTTTGTACCTAAAGAGGTGATAGTGAGTTACTGTAGTATCACTTTGTACCTGAAGAGGTGATAGTGAGTTACTGTAGTACCACTTTGTACCTGAGGAGGTGATAGTGAGTCACTGTAGTACGACTCTGTACCTGAAGAGGTCACAGTGAGCCACTGTAATAAAACTTTGTACCTGAAGAACTGATAGTGAGTCACTGTAATACCACTTTGTACCTGAAGAGGTTATAGTGAGTCACTGTAGTACCACTTTGTATCTGAAGAGGTGATAGTGAGTCACTGTAGTACCACTTTGTATCTGAAGAGGTGATAGTGAGTCACTGTAGTACCACTTTGTACCTGAAGGGGTGATAGTGAGTCACTGTATTGTGGAATGGAATCAGTCCAACATGTGAGGATGAGGAAGTTGTGCTGTTGCTTATTAATCATGTGGAAGGTGCTGCTCCTGGTTAGATCATTTAAGGACAAGCAGCCAATGAAAGAACAGTAAACCCAACAAAAGCTGAAGCTCTTGGCGAGCAACTGTACCATCGTACTAACCAGAACACACACACACAAACACACACACACACACACACACACACACACACACACACACACACACACACACGTCACGTCCTCAGCCGACAAGTTAACATGGATTAACAAACACTTGGATTAGCCTCAGACACATCCTGTACTCATGAGTCCTCCTGAGCCACAGGCACGTGTGTGTTGGCAGTAACCTCTGTAGCAGTAACACTACACACTCACAGCCGACTCTACACTAACCTCTGTAGCAGCAGTAACACTACACACACACACAGCCGACTCTACACTAACCTCTGTAGCAGTAACACTACACACACACAGCCGACTCTACACTAACCTCTGTAGCAGCAGTAACACTACACACACACAGCCGACTCTACACTAACCTCTGTAGCAGCAGTAACACTACACACACACAGCCGACTCCACACTAACCTCTGTAGCAGCAGTAACACTACACACACACACAGCCGACTCTAAACTAACCTCTGTCGCAGTAACACTACACACACACAGCCGACTCTACACTAACCTCTGTAGCAGTAACACTACACACACACAGCCGACTCTACACTAACCTCTGTAGCAGTAACACTACACACACACAGCCGACTCTACACTAACCTCTGTAGCAGTAACACTACACACACACACACACAGCCGACTCTACACTAACCTCTGTAGCAGTAACACTACACACACACAGCCGACTCTACACTAACCTCTGTAGCAGTAACACTACACACACACAGCCGACTCTACACTAACCCCTGTAGCAGTAACACTACACACACACAGCCGACTCTACACTAACCTCTGTAGCAGTAACACTACATACACACAGCCGACTCTACACTAACCTCTGTAGCAGTAACACTACACACACACAGCCGACTCAACACTAACCTCTGTAGCAGAAACACTACACACACACAGCCGACTCTACACTAAACCCTGTAGCAGTAACACTACACACACACAGCCGACCCTACACTAACCACTGTAGCAGTAACACTACACACACACAGCCGACTCTCCACTAACCTCTGTAGCAGCAGTAACACTACACACACACAGCCCACTCTACACTAACCTCTGTAGCAGTAACACTACACACACACAGCCGACTCTACACTAACCTCTGTAGCAGTAACACTACACACACACAGCCGACTCTACACTAACCTCTGTAGCAGTAACACTACACACACACAGCCGACTCTACACTAACCCCTGTAGCAGTAACACTACACACACACAGCCGACTCTACACTAACCTCTGTAGCAGTAACACTACCACACACACAGCCGACTCTCCACTAACCTCTTTAGCAGCAGTAACACTACACACACACAGCCCACTCTACACTAACCTCTGTAGCAGCAGTAACACTACACACACACAGCCGACTCTACACTAACCTCTGTAGCAGTAACACTACACACACACAGCCGACTCTACACTAACCTCTGTAGCAGTAACACTACACACACACAGCCGACTCTCCACTAACCTCTTTAGC
Organism: Megaleporinus macrocephalus; assembly: GCA_021613375.1. Classification (NCBI taxonomy): domain Eukaryota; kingdom Metazoa; phylum Chordata; class Actinopteri; order Characiformes; family Anostomidae; genus Megaleporinus; species Megaleporinus macrocephalus. The sequence goes on along the minus strand of CM038706.1, from coordinate 3,440,356 downwards.
AGCAGTAACACTACACACACACAGCCCACTCTACACTAACCTCTGTAGCAGCAGTAACACTACACACACACAGCCGACTCTACACTAACCTCTGTAGCAGTAACACTACACACACACAGCCGACTCTACACTAACCTCTGTAGCAGTAACACTACACACACACAGCCGACTCTACACTAACCTCCGTAGCAGTAACACTACACACACACAGCCGACTCTACACTAACCTCTGTAGCAGCAGTAACACTACACACACACAGCCGACTCTACACTAACCTCTGTAGCAGTAACACTACACACACACAGCCGACTCTACACTAACCTCTGTAGCAGTAACACTACACACACACAGCCGACTCTACACTAACCTCCGTAGCAGTAACACTACACACACACAGCCGACTCTACACTAACCTCCGTAGCAGTAACACTACACACACACAGCCGACTCTACACTAACCTCTGTAGCAGTAACACTACACACACACAGCCGACTCTACACTAACCTCTGTAGCAGTAACACTACACACACACAGCCGACTCTACACTAACCTCTGTAGCAGTAACACTACACACACACAGCCGACTCTACACTAACCTCTGTAGCAGTAACACTACACACACACAGCCGACTCTACACTAACCTCTGTAGCAGCAGTAACACTACACACACACAGCCGACTGTACACTAACCTCTGTAGCAGTAACACTACACACACACAGCCGACTCTACACTAACCTCCGTAGCAGTAACACTACACACACACAGCCGACTCTACACTAACCTCTGTAGCAGTAACACTACACACACACAGCCGACTCTACACTAACCTCTGTAGCAGTAACACTACACACACACAGCCGACTCTACACTAACCTCCGTAGCAGTAACACTACACACACACAGCCGACTCTACACTAACCTCTGTAGCAGTAACACTACACACACACAGCCGACTCTACACTAACCTCTGTAGCAGTAACACTACACACACACAGCCGACTGCATGCTTTATTACCGTGACGACAGTCAGCCAGGTGTAATAGGATTGAGTGAGAGTAAGGAACGCTGTGTTTATAGAGTTTGATATGTTTTAATGTGGCTCTGCACGACGGCGTGTTTCTCCCAGATCAGGGGTTGAAATGGAGGATGAAGAGTCACCAGGTTCACGATTTGAAAGAGAAGAGCTCTCGTGTGTGTGTGTGTGTGTGTGTGTGTGTGTGTGTGTGTGTGTGTGTGTGTGTAGTTTCTCTGTTCTGACTGTGAGGAGAAGCGGCGGAGAGCCTGCAGTCTCACACAGAGCGGGAGACACATCAGACACACACAACAAAAGAGATGGAGAAGAGGAAGAGGAGCAGAGGGAGGAGAGATGATGATTAGTGAGAGAGAGAGAGCAGAGCGGAGGAAAGGAGAGAA
>CM038706.1:3421394-3433894 GCA_021613375.1 Megaleporinus macrocephalus | reverse complement strand
GTGTTAGAATAAGTTTAAGGTTAGGTTTTGGCTAGGTTAGGATTAAGGTTAGGGTTAGGTTATGATTACAGCTAGGATAAGGTTAAGTTTAAGGTTAGGTTATGCCTAGGTTATGGTTAAGATTAAGGTTAAGGATAAGGTTAAGATTAGGGTTAGGATAAGGTTAAGGTTGGGTTATGGCTAGGTTAAGGTTAGGGTTAGGTTAGGGTTAGGTTAAGATTAAGGTTAGGGTTAGGATAAGGTTAAGATTAAGGTTAGAATAAGGTTAGGGTTAGTGTTAGAATAAGGTTAGGTTATGGCTAGGTTAAGATTAAGGTTAGGGTTAGGTTAAAATTAAGGTTAGGGTTAGGATAAGGTTAAGATTAAGGTTAGGGTTAGGTTAAAATTAAGGTTAGGGTTAGAATAAGGTTAAGATTAAGGTTAGGGTTGGTGTTATAATAAGGTTATGGCTAAATTAAGATTAAGGTTAGGGTTAGTGTTAGGATAAGGTTAAGGTTAGGGTTAGTGTTAGAATAAGGGTATGGTTAGGTTATGGCTAGGTTAAAATTAAGGTAAGGGTTAGGTTAAGATTAAGGTTAAGGTTAAGATTAAGGTTAGGGTTAGTGTTAGAATAAGGTTATGGTTAGGTTAAGATTAAGGTTAGGGTTAGTGTTAGGATAAGGTTAAGGTTAGTGTTAGAATAAGGGTATGGTTAGCTCATGGCTAGGTTAAGATTAAGGTAAGGGTTAGGATAAGGTTAAGATTTGGTTATGGCTAGGTTAAGATTAAGGTTAGGGTTAGGTTAAGATTAAGGTAAGGGTTAGGATAAGGTTAAGATTTGGTTATGGCTAGGTTAAGATTAAGGTTAGGGTTAGGTTAAGATTAAGGTTAGGGTTAGGATAATGTTAAGATTTGGTTATGGCTAGGTTAAGATTAAGGTTAGGGTTAGGATAAGGTTAAGATTTGGTTATGGTTAGGTTAAGGTTAAGATTAGAAAAAGGTTAAGGTTAGTGAAGAGAGAAAGTAAGAGGAGAAACAGAGAGAAGACAGTGGAGAGAGAGAGAGAGAGTCGGGGCGAGAGACAGGAGGTTCTTTGAACTGGACACATAAATCAAGGCTGTGGTAATTGCTGCTCAGGAGAAAAAGTGCCTGAGACACACACACACACACACACACACACACACTCACACACACACACACACACACACGCACACTGACTAGCTCTCTCCTCTTCAGTCGTGTGTCTGTACTTAAACACACACACTATCAGTGCTCCGTGTGGTGGTGTGTCGCCGTGCCGACAGTGAGCTGGAGATGATTGGTCATTATGTCTCTTCTCTGCTGAGAGCAGCAGTGATTGGTTCAGTAAAGTAGACAGAGAGAGGCGAGAACACACACACGCACACACACACGCACACACACACACTCACACTGTATCGACAGAAGCTGCTCTCTCTTTCAAAGCCTCTGCCATGAGCACTAAACCTCTCCTCCCTGCAGCACCGCTCACTGTAACTGCCCCCAGTTAGAGCTCAGTGTTCTGACCGCTGGCTGATCCAGAAGAAGAGCAGCGTCTGAGTGAACGTCCTCCGTCTGCACACTGAAACAGCTGCTTCACTGCTAAGAACATGCTTAACAGCAGCTCAACACTCCAGACTGGATCTCTCTGACATGCGTATGACTGGACTGATCTAATGTGAACACACAGATTAGGAACTCTGTATCTACAGAACTTTGAAAGAGAAGCTGGCGGACACAAAGCTGAACCTTATCCTTCTTACTGTGTTTCCAAGAGACTCACTCACTGATGGGTTTCCTGATGGATGCGATTGTGTTTTGTACCGGAAATCTTTAACATGTCCAGCAGCTCCGGCCAGCCATCCAGCACCATCACAGATCTAAAGCAGTAATAAACGCTACCGAGGCCCTTCAGGCAGGCTAGCTAGATTAATGTACGTCTAAAGATTATTACAGGAAGTGTATGTGTTTACAAACAAATCTTGACCACTTCAGCGTGGTGGACGCATCACCTCAGATAGAGAACAATAGACAACACGGCATCTATGTACGTATATCTATGGGGGCCGGCTTACAGAACACTCTAGCAGTTGACCAATCAGAACAGAGTGAGCAAACCCACCAATCTGAGTACACTGAGCTTATCGGGAGGTGGGGCTTAAAGACACGGGAGCTCTAAAGTAGCTCGTCAGACAGAAGGTGAATACATCTCGTCTCCAAAATTACAACTTTACAGGAGAGCCCAAAAACATACTTTACTTTCAATGGAAGTCAATGGAACCAGAATTTTTTACCAACTATTTTGGAGCACTTCTATTGGTCCATTAGTCATAAAATGTCCACACAATGTAAACGGCCATTGGCGTGTTCAGATGATGTTGAAAGCCTAAAACTGATGGATGTTTTTCATTGATATGTACTATAATAGACCCCCAAAGGTAAAGGACTATACACAGTAAATAAGTGCACCCTCTTTTAAATGGGTTTTATGGTGTTCAACAAAAGGTTGAACGAGCTGGTGTCCACAGTAACCTTGCAACTGCCTCACGTTACACAGTCCAGTAGTATATGTACAACATACGATCACAGTAATAGCAGAGGCCGAGTTAATAACAGTAGCTACAACAACAGTGGGTATAATAGCGGTGTAGTAACTGTTAATACGGGTGTAGAAAGCATCACTCTATAAATATACCATTAATGTGTGTATATAATACTGATTGCTGGCTGCTGAATCCAAATGGCACTCTTTCTCACACACACACACACACACACACACACACACACACACAGATAGAGAGAGAGAGAGGGAGAGAGAAATGGACAGAGGCAGACTCACAGACAGACAGTCAGACAGACAGACTGACATTTTTCTCCTGTTATTATCCACCCTTTCTCAGCCTTACATCAGATTTCATCACTCTGCTTCACCCTTTCGCCACCACCTGTTCCGGCGCGTCCACTCCACGCTCACCTGCCCGCTCTGTGTGTGTGTGTGTGTGTGTGTGTGGAGACACTTTCTAATCAGTGTGCACAGCTCTGGACAGATTTTTGTCCATAATGCTCGGTGAACTAAAGCTGAACCTGTGTGTGTGTGTGTGTGTGTGTGTGTGTGTGTGTGTGTGTGTGTGTGTGTGTATGTGTGTGTGTGTGTAATAGAGCTGTAGACAGAAATATGGCTTTGCGGCCACCACTAATGGCTTCTGTGCAGAGAGTGCGAGCGCAGAGGGGGCCGAGAGAGGAGGAGCGGAGCAATAGAGGGCCAGAGAGAGATAAAGAGAGCGAGGGAGCGAGAGAAGAGGAGGAGGGGTGCGAGGCATGGAGCACCCGAGAGTGAAAAAAGAAAGATGGACTGCTGTCGGGGGGGTGGGGGAGAGAGAACGGAAGAGAGGAGAGTGAAAGAGAGGGATAAATACTGCCACTCCCATCCTGTAACATATAAGAGAGGGGGAGCGAGCGGAGGAGGAGGACAGGAAGCACCTTGAGCAGTGTGTGTGTGTGTGTGTGTGAGTGACATCATAAGGTGGAGTCTGATTAAGTGTACTGGTCTCGCTAATACACTAATCTAGTGCTAATGTATTCCCTCCTATGCTCTCTTTCTTATAAGACTGTCACCTCGTTATTAATGTGCTTCATCATAAACGCTGCCAATATTTTAAACGCCCGTATCTCCGTTTCCTCGACTCCTCCACGCTGCCGTAGCGGTGCAGGCTGTAGCTTCGCTGCTCGTTGTTTTACTAGTAAGTCTGTAATCTCCTGCTTTCCTGTTTAAATAGCTGTTAAAGGAGCGGTGTGTAAAATGTAGGGGGGTATAATATATGATGCCTTGTTGTTTATTAGTATATACTCACCTTTAGCTATACCTTCTTTAGCATTTTCATTAGCTTAGCTTAGCTTAGATTGAGCACTTTATGTCTACTCACAAGCGCGTCCTCTTCCCATATTATTATATTATTATATAATAATATTTAATAATGATTCTGATCATTACAGTGATCAACTCTGACCATTACAGTGTTCAACTCCGATCATTACAGTGATCAACTCTGATCATTACAGTGTTCAACTCCGATCATTACAGTGATCAACTATGATCTTTACAGTGATCAACTCTGACCATTACAGTGATCAACTATGATCTTTACAGTGATCAACTCTGACCATTAGTGATCAACTCTGACCATTACAGTGATCAACTCTGATCATTACAGTGATCAACTCTGACCATTACAGTGATCAACTCTGATCATTACAGCGATCAACTCTGATCATTACAGCGATCAACTCTGACCATTACAGTGATCAACTCTGACCATTACAGCAATCAACTCTGACCATTACAGTGATCAACTCTAACCATTACAGCAATCAACTCTGACCATTACAGCAATCAACTCTGATCATTACAGCGATCAACTCTGATCATTACAGCGATCAACTCTGACCATTACAGTGATCAACTATGATCTTTACAGTGATCAACTCTGACCATTAGTGATCAACTCTGACCATTACAGCGACCAACTCTGATCATTACAGCGATCAACTCTGACCATTACAGCGATCAACTCTGATCATTACAGCGATCAACTCTGATCATTACAGCGATCAACTCTGACCATTACAGTGATCAACTCTGACCATTACAGTCATCAACTCTGATCATTACAGTGATCAACTCTGACCATTACAGTGATCAACTCTGATCATTACAGTGATCAACTCTAACCATTACAGTGATCAACTCTGACCATTACAGTGATCAACTCTAACCATTACAGTGATCAACTCTGACCATTACAGTGATCAACTCTGATCATTACAGCGATCAACTCTGATCATTACAGCGATCAACTCTGATCATTACAGTGATCAACTCTGATCATTACAGCGATCAACTCTGACCATTACAGCGATCAACTCTGATCATTACAGCGATCAACTCTGATCATTACAGCGATCAACTCTGACCATTACAGCGATCAACTCTGATCATTACAGTGATCAACTCTGATCATTACAGCGATCAACTCTGATCATTACAGCGATCAACTCTGACCATTACAGTGATCAACTCTGATCATTACAGCGATCAACTCTGATCATTACAGTGATCAACTCTGATCATTACAGCGATCAACTCTGATCATTACAGCGATCAACTCTGACCATTACAGCGATTAACTCTGATCATTACAGCGATCAACTCTGATCATTACAGCGATCAACTCTAACCATTACAGTGATCAACTCTGACCATTACAGTGATCAACTCTAACCATTACAGTGATCAACTCTGACCATTACAGTGATCAACTCTAACCATTACAGTGATCAACTCTGACCATTACAGTGATCAACTCTGACCATTACAGTGATCAACTCTGATCATTACAGTGATCAACTCTGACTATTACAGTGATCAACTCTGACTATTACAGTGATCAACTCTGATCATTACAGTGATCAACTCTGACTATTACAGTGATCAACTCTGACTATTACACAGTCAACTCTGATCATTACAGCGATTATGATGCCTTAGTCACCAGAATGTAACTGGACGCCCCAGACATTGTATGAATGTGTTCAGTTCTTGATTTATCTTAATGAAGTACTGAGCAGTCAAAGCAGGTATTAGATGAGAACTGATAATAATACTGGGTTGTTTAGGAGAAGCTTGGAAAGAGTTAAATAAACACACTGACGTATAGAAAAGCTCTACTGACTCTATTAATACTGATTAATATTTAATAACAACGTGTTTACTGAGTAAATATAAGCTTCCCAATTTAAAATATCTCTAATATTTTGGAGCAGCGGTTTGCATATTGCTGTTTATTGCGGTATTAATAATTGTGTTGTGTCCAGCGCTGGTCAGAGATGTGGCCTGTTGACTGTTACTGCAGTTATTCTGCATTATTAAATAAGAGGATTCTGGCCAGTTCTGCAGGCCTCCTGCCGGCTCGACTAAACTCAGTTTGTTGCAGCCACTGGTGGAGCCGTTTGTGTTTTAGCCAGATGTTGAAGTGTTTACTGGATTGTTAGAGGGTCAGAAATAACCACAGTCCTACTGGAACAGTCCTTAACCCTGAACCTTTAACCCTGCGCTGACCCTAATGAGGATATAGTATTTAGCTGTTAGCATCCATTGATCTGCAGTACTGCAGAGATTTATTGTTTGTGTGTGTATATATATATACACTACCGCTCAAGGTTTAGGATCACTTTAGAATTTTATTTCATGCAATTCACAAACAATACTGTTCATTTCACAATGAATGTAAGTGTATCAGATGATTTTAAAGAATATAAATGTTTGTATTAAAGTCTATTTTTGTATAGAGGCTTATTTTACATATAGTCTATTATCAGTAATTCTCAGTCCTCTGTCTAAATCTCCTGGTACGACCACCAATCCAAGTTAAGGATGTTATTGGACTAATTGGTTGTTAGGACACTCTTGATCAATTGTGATCACAGCTGAAAAAACATTCTACTAATAAGTGAGTATAAAAGGGAACAACATTCTAGGTGAGTTTAGTATCTGAAGATCAGCAGTTGATGTCTTGCTGACCGACTCACAATGACCAGAAAGAAACAACTTTCTTAGAGACCCGTCAGTCCATTGTTGTGTTAAGAAGAAGATACTCCATTAAAACAAGAACATTTCACTGTGATCCCAAACTTTTGAACAGTAGTGTATATATATATATATATATATATATATATATATATATATATATATTTCTCATTGGTGTTGTTTGGTTTGATTTGAAGGCTTAATGCAGGTGTGGTTTGAATCATCAATTTTTGTAATTTGAAGGAAATTCCAAAGTGAAAACTAAATGTACAGTACTGAACAATAGTTTTAGTCGCTTGGGGACATTATTATATTATAAAAAAGCTCCAGACAGGAGGCCTTGATTTACTTAGTAAAACTCTTTATTATTAAATATTAAACAGTACTAATAGAGTAAGTAGAGCTTCTCCATACATCAGTGTGTTTATTTAACTCTTTCCAAGCTTCTCCTAAACAACCCAGTATTATTATCAGTTCTCATCTAATACCTGCTTTGACTGCTCAGTACTTCATTAAGATAAATCAAGATTTGCTGCTGAAGGAACTGAACACATTCATACAATGTCTGGGGCGTCCAGGAGAAATCTGGAACCTAACTTTGTTCTTCAAACTGGATCAAGATCTGATCTACTTCTCTCACAATAACATATTCAAGTTGCTTTGTATTGTATGTAGGATTATTTACATCTTGAGAAATGATCAGGATGAATGCAGATACTAAAATCTGTTTATTTCTGAGGGACCCTAGTTAGTCTGTGTGTGTGTGTGTGTGTGTGTGTGTGTGTGTGTTTGTGTGTGTGTGTGTGTGTGTACACTAATATATGAGTATGTAAATATTTACGTATTGTTCTTTTTACACAGGAGGAGGATATGCTGGCACGGGGCGTGTTATTAGCGGGGATGTTGGAAGCAAGCCTCTCAGATTAGTGTGTGATCAGGGCCAAGCTCAGTAGTGCTAATCAATCAGCTCTTTGCTGTGTGTGTGTGTGCATGATCAATGAAAGCGATCGGTCTGCACTGAACTGTAGATCTGATTATTGTGCATTCTGCAGTTTCTCGCTTGCCTCTCTATGTTGCGGTTACTCGGAGCACACGTGTGAGCTCACAGAGAGAGTCTGTGTGTGTGTGTGTGTGTGTGTGTGTGTGTGTGTGTGTGTGTGTGTGTGTGTGTGTGTGTTTCTGCAGTAGCTCTGAGTGTTCACTGGTGTGTTTAGGGGCAGAAAGCCTGACGCCTGCTGCTTTAACCAAATTGGATGCTTATGTAGTCGACTCTCCCACTAATAACCTGCTCTCCTGGAGTGTGTGTGTGTGTGTGTGACACAGTGCACATGTTGGGTATCATATATATATATATATATATATATATATATATATATATATATATATATATATATATATATATATATATATATACACACACACACACAGGGGTTGGACAATGAAACTGAAACACCTGGTTTTAGAGCACAGTAATTTATTAGTATGGTGTAGAGCCTCCTTTTGCGGTCAATACAGCGTCAGTTGGTTTTGGGAATGACATATACAAGTCCTGCTCAGTGGTCAGAGGGATTTTAAGCCATTCTTCTTGCAGGACAGTGTTCAGGTCACTACGTGATGCTGGTGGAGGAAAACGTTTCCTGACTCGCTCCTCCAAAACACCCCAAAGTGGATCAATAATATTTAGATCTGGTGACTGTGAAGGTCATGGGAGATGTTCAACTTCACTTTCATGTTCATCAAACCATCTTTCTCCAGTCTTGCTGTGTGTATTGGTTCACTGTCATCCTGATACACGGCACCGCCTTCAGGATACAGTGTTTGAACCATTGGATGCACATGGTCCTCCAGAATGGTTCGGTAGTCCTTGGCAATGATGCGCCCATCTAGCACAAGTATTGGGACAAGGGAACGCCATGATATGGCAGCCCAAACCACCACTGATCCACCCCCATGCTTCACTCTGGGCATGCAACAGTCTGGGTGGTACTCTTCTTTAGGGCTTCTCCACACCGTAACTCTCTCGGATGTGGGGAAAACAGTAAAGGTGGATCATCAGAGAACAATACCAGGTTCACATTGTCCACAGCCCAAGATTTGCTCTCCTTGAACCATTGAAACCGACGTTTGGTACGAGTGACCAAAGGTTTGGCTATAGCAGCCCGGCCGTGTATATTGACCCTGTGGAGCTCCTGACGGACAGTTCTGGTGGAAACAGGAAGCTGAGGTGCACATTTAACTCTGCTGTGATTTGGGCAGCCGTGGTTTTATGTTTAGAACCGGGTTAGAACCCAACATCCCTTTCAGACAGCTTCCTCTTGCGTCCACCGTTAATCCTGTTGGATGTGGTTGGTCCTTCTTTGTGGTCTGCTGATGTTACCCTGGATACCGTGGCTCTTGATACATTACAAAGACTGTCTTGGTCACAGATGCACCAGCAAGACGTGCATCAACAATTTGTCCTCTTTTGAACTCTGGTATGTCCTATAATGTTGGGTTATTGCAATATTTGGAGCTAAACTGTCTCTTACCTGCTAACTGAACTTCACACTCTGCTCTTACTGGTGCAATTAATGAAGACCACCAGACTGGTCCAATTTAGCCATGAAACCTCCCACACTAAAATGACAGGTGTTTCAGTTTCATTGTCCAACCCCTGTGTATGATGCCCTGGGGCAGATTCACTGAGGTTTGGTGGTATTTAGCAAACCCTGTTTTGACACTATATAAAAAAAGTCTGTCACTATTCAATAAATAGGTGCAGCAACTCTTTAGCACCTGTAATGAGATGAAAGGAGAAGCGGCTGCTGTTTTGCACTCCTGCTTCCTTGCGTGTGCATTTAAAGGAGCTTCTCTCTCAGAGAGCACAAACTACTGGAAGGAGATTATTATAATGAAGCACCTCTGATTTCCAGAGACTGATGGTAAACACTGAGCATGTGCTGTTTAGCTGTAAAGAGCTCGTCTAATATTCGCTGCTCTCAGGTCTGTCTTTGTGTTTGGAGGCTTGTAAGCAGTTATTACTGGAAAATGACCTCAGAGAGACTGTACGGTGGTCCGAAGCTAGCTAACGCTGCTCAAGCTTCAGAGCTACGGAGATCATTTTAGTAGTAATTCAGTAAAACAGACCTGGGGTGTGTCTCAAACCCTAGTGAGTGTCTAAGTAGGCTGTCTAGGTAGCAGCTGTTTAAGTAGCAGTGTTCTCTCCTCATCTGTAACTGGTGAAGGACTCGTTACAGAGTTGATAATAAAATACTGTTTTGTGTGATTATATGAGCAGAAACACATTAAAACTCCAGAGAGAATCAAAATAACTCACATTTTAAAACCACTTTGCTGCTCCTAGCCTTAGCTGGAGGCTGAGGAAGCGTTCGATGCTTCCTTAAAATCAGGTCTAAATAAGGCTCCTCAGTAGACAGCATGTTTAAGGTATGTAAGAATTGGGACAGTCTACATGTCAGGAGCGCATACTATGACGTAAAATGCTGCCTATGTAGACCCTCACTAGGTTTTTAGATAGACCCCTAATGAACATCATCTGACATCTTAAAAGTTCAGTAATGATGAACACAAAACAATACAGGACGGGTAATGTTAACAGCTTCTTCTTAAAGGGAACCCCGGCTGGTAACACTTGTAAGCCTTAATATAATAATAGCCCGTATACCACAAAGACAAGAAAAGTTCCGTCTCTTAAAATAAACACTGTCTAATTTAAGTCGTTCTCAAATTAGAGAATTATCAGTTTGAGTCCACGTTGGACAACGTCTGGGTCTGGACCTGGACCATGGCCCGCCTATTAGTGACCTCTGGTATAGAGGATGTGAAGTATTTCAGGGTGTGGCTAGTGACTCTGGTAGATCTGATTATAACAGCCTAAACTAAAAGGAGAGCCAGAAGGCAGCAGAGACATGAGACCACCCTGAGACACTGGGATCCCCCACTGCACCGTCAACAAACCTGTGTGATTGTGTGAAGTTTACAATAAGCCTCTGTGTCCATGAGCCCCCAGATCTCCTGCCTTTATCTGAAGAGGAATAGAGAGAATAATCTCCAAAAGCTAAACTAAACAAACATGTTTCCAGACTAGACAAAGGTTGAGACTGTGTCCGAGTCCTGGACAGTAGCTGGGAGGTATATATGGAGGCTAAAAGCAGTTTGAGCTGTTTACTGTATTAAGTACTGTATTAAGTACTGTATTAAGTACTGTATTAAGTACTGTATTATACTGATAATTAACTGTATGGTTTACTGTTGGTGTACATGCGAGGTCTGAGTATAACAGTATATATTTGACAGTATTCTAGCTAGAGATGGACCGATCACGTTTTTGAGGCCAATACCTTTCAGCGCGATCGGCAGATAGCTGATACCGATCGAGGGCGGGGCTATATGCCACGCAGGGCTACAAGTAGTTATTAGCGCAAGCAAGTCATGAAACATGATCTAAACTGGTTTATTACTATTTTTAACGAGCTCATATGAAACAGCATAATATTTATAACTAAATTAACAGTAAATAAACAAAATAAATCAAACAAATATCTCCAATACTACAATCATTACATTTAGACCCTTAATTTAAAACTAAAAAAGCTAATTAAATAAATACAGTCAGAACCGCAGTCATTAAACTCAGACTCTGTTATTTTAAACTAAATCTGTAATCATTAAATGTAGAATATTGAATTGTTACTGCTGTTCTGTTGGTACTGGTCAGATCTGGTCTGTAGGTGTTCTGGGTTGTTTGTTTTGTGTTAGCTGTGCGTGCTAGCTCTGCTGTTACTGATACTCACTGTATTCAGTGTGTGGTGTCTCTGAAGTACCGTATCAGATTAGTAGAGTTAAATGTCTTTGGTTTCCCAACGAGACACACTGATTTTATATATTTTAAAAAAGTCCTGGATGAGTCTGATCCACATACGGTAAACACTGCCAGACGGACGACATGCTTTCTATCAGCACATGCTTTCCTCGCGAAGCAGCTGCTTTAGTCAGTCTGTGGAAAATGAAAGGGTGTGTATTTCCACCTAGTGGTTCAGACAGGAATTGCAGGGAGCTGGCCGAAGGCGGTTTCAGGAAGGTCTCCTCTTCCTGGATGAACTGTTGCTGGAAATACAGAAATTAGGCTCATTGGTTTATTGCCATCGATCGGCTCTCGGCATCGGCTCCATTGGAGAAATATCAGCCGATCACATACTTGGATTAAAAATTGTCCGATACCGCTAATTCCAGCAGTTCATTACAGTCTGTCACTCTGTCGTCAGCATGCAAAGGTCAGGCTCCGTCTTCTCCACCTCGCTTGCAGCTGTCCAGGGTTTGGGAACCTGGTTGAATCCCAGTAGCCTAACCTAAATGATTAGGAGCTGTGGAGCTGCTCTGATCTGGAAGTGTTCTTATCCCGTTTCTCCAGCTTTGGTGAATAAGAGAGTCGAACGATTAATTCAGCCTATTTACTAGCGTCCCTCTCCTCACCGCAGGCTGGTGATTGATTAAAGGATCCTGTGTTTTAGGGTAAACGGACTGGACGATGTGCGCTCAGTAGAAGTGAGTATGATGTTAAACACCAGCGCAGATGATATCAGAGCTGAGGGCTGCAGTCCGGTGCTGAGTAGCTGCTGTGTTAAGCTGCTCAGTCGCTCGCACGTCGATACACGCTCGTGCTTTCGCTTCCTGTAGAATGTGTGTGTGTGTGTGTGTGTGTGTTGTGAGAGTGTGTGTGTGTGTGTGTGTGTTGTGCGAGTGTGTTTCGATACAGATGTCATATAGTGTACACTATGTGGGTGTGTGTTGTCATGTGTTGTGCTAAGACCAGGTGGAGCGAGTGAAAACAAAGAAAAGAGAGAGGGAGGGGGGAGGGAGGGGGAGGGAGGCAGGAGGGTGGACAGTGGGAGCAGAGAGGTAACGAGGGATGAGGAGAGAA